>JAADVT010000165.1:0-45218 GCA_023335895.1 Pythium rishiriense
GTCGGTCGGAGCGGGCCACAACAGCGCGCACAGCGCGGCCGAGAACGTCGAGGCGTTGGTCATCATCATTGCGTGGGGGAGAACTCTTCGTTCGGCAGCGCTGGTCGGGGGTCGTGGCAAACCGCGGAATGGAGCCCATGGCAGACACTGTGGCACGTGGGCTGGCAGTTGAGTCGCACGGCCACACGGTGGCTCGCTGAGACCTTCGATGATGGGTCCGGTGGGTTCGGGCTTGACCTGCACGGAAAATGCTGGACGCTCGAGCAAGCCAACTGGGCGCGGGAGAAGCCAGTTCAAAATGCGATTGGATTGGATGATTTGTTTAAAGAAAATTTAGGATTGGTTACAATTCGTTTTCCAGGTGCGGAGCACACCAGATCCTGTGATGGGAGATCGGCCCATCTGGCCGCTGGCACGAATCTTCGTGGGAAGGACAGCGTCTGGTCCCAGAATTCGCGAGGAGCGCCACTCCTCTGGAACGAGATGCCACCGTGCCATGGCCCCTTCCAGCCCACGCGTGGCACTCTAGTGTATCGAACGCGGTGTACAGCGCACGGGATGCGTACTAATTACAAAGCAAGATCCTCCGTGGCACAACGTGGGTGTGTCATTTTGGAATGGGGTCCACTTCGGGGATGCGCTCTATCTGAGCGCCATCCAGCAACACCACGTCGCGAAAAAGGAGCTTGTCTTTAATACGGATATTACATTGATTGATCGTTTGGGCTGTTACTGTATCTTACAAGTGGTCTGCTCTTTCGTGTTCTGCTTCTTCTATAGTGTCGTAGACGTCGATCTGATAAATGAAGGTGTGCAGTTCCTGCGGGTGTCACCAGTACGCCATGCAGTGGCTCGAGGCAGCGAGACTCGGGCTCATCGGCGGCGAACGGCTCTCGTCCTCTGGGGCAAGAGACGCCACGACGTCATGCGTATTATGAAGTGTGGGTGTGGATGTAACGCGAGTGGGAGCGTCCTGTCCGGAAATGGTGACGCTGAAGAACGCCGCGATGGCTGTGGTAAGCGCTGTTGATGGCACGAGGCAGATCGTCGACATGGCAGTCACGGGAGCGCGAGTCTTGTGCACCAAGAAGCGGTTCTGAGAATGAAAGGGTAAAGGTAACGTGGCATGGCGCACAACATGCCATGCCATGCCGCGTGACCTGGCTCAGAAAAGAAATGGCTGGGCGACAGGAAAATCCTGACGGAACCAACAGCATGAGCCGGGCGGCGACTTGCTCTTTTTCGCATCAGGAGTGGAATCCTGTACCGCATTAACGGTACATTTAGGTGGACCCCATACTTTGGTACAGTGTACCATGCATTCTTCTTCAAGGCGACGTGCTCACTGACCATTGGGAGATGGAACCGTCCGACGAGCGCGTCACGCGAAAATACGAATGTTGGTGGGTAACTCTTCGGAATGTCGGTAACTTTGGGCCAAGTTGAACCAGTCGGATTCCGTGGTATCCAAAATCTCCTGGTGGGGACGATATCGCCTCTTTCCATTTCCGAAATTGCCACGTTTCCCCCCGTGCCCAAGCGACCGCCAAATCATGACCGCCGTGCTTGCCTCACCGCCACCGATGGACCGCGATGCGCTCGTGTTCCTCGCGCGGCTCACGGAGCAGGCCGAGCGCTACGACGAGATGCTCGCGCACACGACGGCGCTCGCGACCTCGTGGGACGACGAGCTCAGTGTCGAGGAGCGCAACCTGTATGCGGTCGCGTCCAAGAACGTCGTGGGTGCCAAGCGCGCGGCCTGGCGCGTCGTGTCAGCCATCGAGGACAAGGCTCTCACGCCCGAGGACGCCGAGCGCGCGGCGCGGTACCGCAAGACCATCGAAGACGAGATCGTGGCAGTGTGCTCGGACGTCATCGCGCTCGTGGACAAGCAGTTGCTGCCGAAGACAGTCTCGGAGGAAGGCCGCGTGTTCCTGCTCAAGACGTTAGGCGATTACCACCGGTACCTGGCCGAAGTGCAGGTCGGCGAGGCCCGAGCGGCCACGGTCAAGCGCAGTGAGGAGGGCTATGTGAACGCCATGACACTCGCCGTAGCCGAGATGACGCCCACGCACCCGATCCGCCTCGGGCTCGCGCTCAACTTCTCGGTGTTTTACTACGAGACGGCCAAGCTTCCTGACCGCGCGTGCTCGCTCGCGAAGCAGGCGTTCGATGACGCCATCGCCGAGCTCGACACGCTCACCGAGGACTCGTACAAGGACTCGACGCTCGTGATGCAGCTGCTTCGTGACAACTTGACGCTCTGGACCATGGATGCCGACGAGGTTGAGACCGAAGCAGCCCAGTGAGTGCAGTTCCCTCACTGCGAAGATGACGCTCCCACGACGGTAGTAGGGCTTGTTCTTTTGATTTCGTCAGTTGCTGTTGAGCGATGGTCATCACTGGATTCGAGTACCTCCACATCGCTTTCTATGTGGTTGGAACGGTCTCTCCGGGATTACCTGCTCGCGCAGCAGCTTTAAAAACTAATAAGCACTCCTGTGTGGGGGCGGGTCCATGCTTCTACATTCCTCATCACCCCTTTTCTTCCTACTCACTTCAATGTTCACGCCCACGTGTGTGCTGTCGCACGTACTTGGGGCTATCCGATCGCTCGACGGTTCCGCGTTGCAGCTCAACAGCGCCACGCTGGCAGCACGGCGTTGTTCAAGAACGGTGGCCACTCGCTTCGGTGCGTCAACACGCGTCTGACGATCTGGCGCTTCAACTTGCCGTTCGTGATCGACGCGTGCGACGTGCGTTGTGTCGATTGGCTCGTGTTGGCGTCCTCCCCTTGCAACACGCGTGCAAATCAATGGCTTGGAATGATGGTATATGGCTACATGTTTGGGATGGGAATGATGGTATTTTGCTCCTCAGCCAGAGCTCCTCGCCAAGAGGCAGCAATGATGGTTCACTAGAATGGATGATCGCACGACGCCACTCATTTTCCCAACGGCCACGCTGAAGCAAACCAAACTGACCAAGATGGATCGCACGGGTCTCGTGTTTCTTGCGAAACTCGCGGAGGAGACCGAGCGATACGATGAGATGGTCGAGCGCGTGACAGCGCTCGCTGCCAGCGCCGACGCGGACCTGTCGCTCGAAGAGCGCAACCTCCTTTCCGTTGCCTTCAAGAATGCCACTGGCATGCGTCGTGCGTCCTGGCGTATTGTCTCGGCCGTCCAGCGGCAGCAGCGCGCTCGAGACAATACCGAGACGTTTCCGGAGGTCTCCTCGGCGCTTCGCACCAAGATTGAAAACGAGCTCACGGGTTTGTGCACGTCGCTGTTGGATATGATCGACGAGAAGTTGCTGCCGCTGGCCGAGAAGTCAGCCGAGTCGAAGGTGTACTACCTCAAGATGAAGGGGGACTATGGGCGCTACATGGCCGAGTACGTTTCCGACGCTTCCGCCCGCAAGGCGCTCGTCGACGCGACGCTCCGCGACTACCAGGAGGCCCATGACCTCGCGCTCGTCCAGATTCCGCCGACACACTACCTGCGCCTCGGACTTGCACTCAACTTTTCGGTCTTCCACTACGATATCATGGGCGATACGCTGACAGCGTGCAAGATGGCGCGGCATGCATTTGATGACGCGATCGCCGAGCTCAACGCGCTCACGGATGCGTCGTATCGTGACAGCGCGCTCGTGATGCAGCTGCTGCGCGATAACATCACGTTGTGGACTTCGGAGGACGAGACCGCCGACGAAGACGTCAGTGATGCCGACGCACTCTAACGTGTATATGGCTACTCAAAGCGAGAGGGAATACGCGTCCCGTCATGGCCAGTCGCAAACCCACGGTCGCTGGATTGTTCGTGTCGCTGGTGTCTCCTGGTCGCTGTATGCTTTCTGTGGCTGCTCCTGTTCTGAGAATCGTTTCGTGAATCTCCGATATGGTCGAGTGAGCTGCAGTGCGTTGCGTTACAGTAAGGGTCCAAGGAGATTTCGCCACAAACGATTCGCCTGTGGAATGCATTGGTCGAGTAGCATGACGGCCAACCTCAAAAGCATAAAAAGTAAAAACAGCCTCTCGGTGGACGAAGTCCGTTCTATCGCATATGTCTCACTGTCCTCGATCATCTGTGCTTACGTCTTACCTTATCCACCGGATAGAGCCCCTGGAGCTGCATGGCGTGGTGGTCCGTGCGCACATGGGTGCCGTTCTGGGACACATCGACGTTAATGTTCATCGTAAACGAAAAACTCGGGTCGCTGGTCTTGGCCGTGCTTGGCGAACGCGGCTGCGTGGCTTGGAGCAGCTCCTCGTACTTGACCTTCCACGCGTGCGCACTCTGCTTCATGCGCTTGAGCGATGCCTGGCACTCGCGCAGCTCGGTCGCGAGTCGGTCGCGGTCTAGCTCGAGCTGGGAGAGCCCGCCCTCTTGCTTGATCACGACGTGGTCGTCATCCACTGCACCATGCGCACGCGCACGCTTGGTGCTACGTCGCTGAGACCAACCAATGGTCGTTAGACGATGGCAACGTGCCTCACCCAGTCAGCACGTCTGATCGACTACTTACCTCCACTGGTACATAGCTGGGGTTGCTCTCCCGTCGAGTGGTCGTTCCTTCGGCGGCGGCAAACGCCGCGGCGGTCTTTCTCGTGCGGAGCAGCCGAGGCCGTTCTCGCTGCTTCGCCGTGGGGGCCGGCGTCTTTGGCTGTAGTGTCTCGCACTTCATGTCGAAACCACTGGCACGTCGCTCGATGACTTGAACTGGCGGGGGCGGGGCGCGCCCCTCGTGGTTGATGTCGATGATGCGGTCCCCGTCGGCGGCGCTGGCCGCTTGGCTCTCCTCTTTGACCAGGCGCTCGACGTACCTGGCGTGGCCCTTGTACTGGTTGAGCGAGATGGGCTGGCCATTGAGACCGCCGTGTGGGAACCTAGCGACGAACGCCGCGAAGAGCACGCGCCAGTTCTCGGGCGTGCGCTCCACGGAGCGGTACTGCTCGAGCTGGCGCGCGATCCAACGCGACTGCACGCGCCGCATGAGCCGCCTCGTCATTCCGGTCGAGCGAGCGCGCTAGGCGGCGAGACAGCAAAACGCCACAGTGGGTGCGAAGGGGCGGGGGAGGATGAAGGGCTGCGGCGTCGCGTGGCGCGCTTCGAGACGAAGTGGCGCGAGTGGTGTGCACGGCGGCATCATCAGTCGGGAAGTATCTGGCGTGGTCCACATAGGAAGCAGAACGCACGGGGAAAGAAAAAATCGAACGATTGGGTCGCCTCTGTCCAATCAGAGCGCCCCAGAAGAGGACAACAGCACCAAAAAAAAAGAATCCCAGGCGTCGTGGCCGTGAAAACACTGTCTATTTATTTAGCCGCCGATTTTTGCCGCTTGGCGTTGTGGCGCTGGAGCGCCTGCTGTTGCTTCTTTTTCTGCTTGAGCGCGTCCCGGCGCTTGCGCTTGAAATCTTGCGTGAGCTTCTTGCGGCGCTCGGCCCATTCCTTCTGCCAGTCGTCCTTGGCCTCCTTGGTCGTCAGCGACGCCAGTGTCGTGCCGCCAAAGAATGTGCGCCCAAATGCCAGGAAATCATCCAGGCTGCGCTTCACGCGCACTCGCTTCTGTTTTTTGTGCTGCGTATCGTCGTCGTCTGCTTCCTCGGGCTCATCATTGTCTTCCTTGTCTGTACCGTCGTCCTCTGCGAGCAGCATCGGCTGATCTTCACCAGTGCCACCGTTCTCGTTGAACGACTGTGTGAAATGCCACGGCATCTTGGTGGCACTGCCCGTATCCTCTTCGTCCTCAGCCTCGAGCAAATCTTCGCCCATCGCGAGCTCATTCTTTTTCTCGTTGTCCCCACCGAACGAGAAATCAAACAGGGAGCTAAGTTTGAACGCTGAAGGCGCCGCCTCGGTCGCACTATCCGTCTCGGCCTTGCCCAATGTCTTGGAAAAGCTGAACACACCATCAAGCGCTGCCTCGCCCACTTCTCCGTCCTCCGAGTTCTTGCGCACGCGTGAGAACAAGCTGCCCAGCGACGTCGAAGCTGAGTAGAAGCGGTCGCCACCAATGAGCACTTCTTTTTCTTCGCGCTTGCGCTTCTCTTCCGCGAGTCGCCGTTCCTCTTCAGCCACTTTTTCGTCTTCATCCTTCGCCGCACGGCGCGACTGGCTCTCATGCGTGAGCTCATACTTGGCGGTCGCCGGGATGCGCGGATCGTACCGCATCTGCTCGCCCATCCACGAGGCCTCTTTGATCGGGTCTTTATCCTTAAGTGCTTCGAGACGGTACTTGATCTTCTCGACATCCACATCGGGGAATAGCTCAGCGACCACATCGAGAGCCTGGTCACGTTCACGGGTCATCTCTTCAGCGTACATTTCTAGGCGATCGGCATCTTCTTCGTTCTGGAAATTTTGAAGAAATTCTTCGTCGCCATCCAGATCGTCATGGACGGGTGCGAGCATATCCATGTCATCACCATCGTGTGCGAAGTACTCATTTTCTTCCTCTTCGATGAACCGCGCGTCCATACGGAAACGCTGGTCGCCACCGAAGCGTTTTTGCATCTCAAAGAGCTTTTTACCGGTCTCGCCCAAGAACTCAGGCCGCAGAGCGAACCGTTGCTGGTCTTCATTGTCTTCTTCGGCATCCAACTCCTCACCGTCATCAAACTCAAGCGTCTTCAGCGACTTCTTGGTCGAAGCGCCGCCCTGACGAAGCATCTTCTCGTCGTCCAATTCACCGTACCCGTCGGGGTTCGCTGGCTCGTCATCTTCGTCATCATCCGACCCCATCCAGTCGGTCACTGCAGTGCGCTTTGCTGGCACGGCTGGCGAGGGTTCTTCCATGATAGCGGAGTCTCGACCATCCTCAATCTCGGCGACTTCACCGTCATCATCAAACGTGATCTTCTTGCCCGAGGCGGCACCCACGACATCGATCTTGCTCAAGAAGCCCTTGGACGATGCGTCCTGCTGCTTTTTCTTCTTCTCTTCCAGCGCTGCGAGGCGGCGTGCGTTCGCTTCTTCGACCGAGAGCACTGGTTGGGTCGTAGAGGAAGTTGCTGTGGCGTGCTCTGATGAAGTAGAAGCGGACGCGTCGCTTTCCTCCGCAGCCTCTTCCCCCTCATCGTCATCTCCATCACGCTCCTCCTCTTCCTCCTCCTCCGCACTATCCGACTCCGAGTCGGTCGCTTCCTCTGCCAATTTTTCGGCAATAAGCGCCTGGATCGCCTCCTCTGTCCACTCTTCCTCCTCTTGCGCTGGTTCGACTTCGCCTCGTTCCTGCTCGTCGAGCTCCTCCTCATCGTCCTGCGGGTACGGCTCCTCCTCCACAAGGTCGTCGTCATCATGGAAAACGGTCTTGCGCTTGCCCTCAAAAGGCGTCTCGAGGCGCAGCTCGGCCACCTCCGCCGCTGGCTGTAAGCGCGCCTTCTCGGCCGCGACGGCGGCGTCGCGCGCCGCTTGGAGCGCATCGCGCGCGTCCCATTCGCTCTGCAGCCGCGCCTGGTAGTCTGGCGACGCGACCGCGACGCGCAGCACGCCGCCGCGCCACTTGGTCTTGTGGTACGCCTTGGCAATGTCCTCGAACACGCGCTCGGCGGCGGCGCCGACGATCGTCACGTACGCGAACCCCTTGGAGAGCGACGGCGACAGCCGGCTGCGCGGTAGCTCCACGTGTGCGAGCTGGCACTGCGCGCTCGCGGCTACGCGGCCGAAGCGCTCGTGGAGCTCCTGCGCGGTCACGTCCGTCGCGAGCCCGCCGACGTGGACGCGCACCGAGGTCGTCATGGTTGTGAGCCGGATCGGTGGAATGTTGGGGCAACATTCGTTGGTTCGGCCCCATCCTGTGTTATATGGTACAACAACGAAAGCGGTCATCACATGACAAAGGTTTTCGTCACGGTATATGTGTTTATAGAGGTAAGATGGAAAATTATGGGGTGGGTGATGGAAGCATATGCAGTTTCACGCGATCTCAGGGAGCGCGAGGTGGCAGGTCGGGCACTGGAGGTGCTGGTTGAGCTTGGGCATGGCACACTCGTCGTGGAAGCGGTGGCCGCACGGCAGGCGCACGATGTAAATGTCCTTGACGGGCATAAAATCCTCGCAGATCATGCATTGCTCGGGCCGTCCGGTCGTCCCAACGACGGTCTTGCGCAACGCGGCCGCGCCGCTTGCGCTTGTTGACGTGAGCGACGCCGAGTGGGGCGGCGATGGCGGCGTCGTCTTCTTGGCCGTCATGAGCGCCGACGTGGACTGTGCGCGCAGACGACGCTGCGCTTTCTTGGTCAAGTTGGAGTCCTTCATGAAGTCGTCGTGCGTCTTGGGCGCCGGCGCCGCGACCGCAGCGCTCAGGAAGCCATCCATCACGTGCGAGCTGTCGATGACCCCTCCGTAGATAAACTCGATGTACGCGTGGCCCACACCATCGAGAGTGTGCCCGCACGAGTGGTTGGCGCGGTTGACGAGAAAATGCTGGAAGCCCTGCATCACGTTGAGCACGCTCTTCCGGCGCCGCTCGATGACCCGCGAGAACGACCCCGAGATCTTGCGCTTGGTGGTCTCGAAGGCCGCGCCGATAAAGCTCTCGAGCCACGGACAGCCGCCCGAGCACCAGTGGCCGTGGTGGAGCAACTCCAGCACGTGCGTCTGGAACGCTTCGTATTCATCGAACGAGCGCTGGTGCTGCCACATCGTGCTCGCTCCGCGATGGTGGACGGTGAGCACGTACCGCAGGTCCTCGGCGCGGCCGTGGGTCTTGGACACGTGCACCTCGAACTCGAGGGGCACGAGCAGATTCACGACCACAGCACTCACGCCGGCGTGGCCAGATGTCTGCGCGATGCCTTCCAGCAGGCTCTGGATGGACACGCCGACGCGGCCCGACTCGGAGCGCTTCCACTCGGGAAGCGCCATGTGTCCTGTGATTGTCGTGGGGATCTTGCGTCGTTGCGGCGACTCGCGGGTTCGCAAAGTGAGGTATTTCTTCCCACCGCGAGCCGTCACATTCGTCAATGGATTACTGGACACCCAGCGGCATGCACCCACCGTCATCTATGTCTCCAAACGGCTAGTAGGTACCGCAGTTGACGACCCGTCACACCATGGGTCCAAAGAAGCAATCTCACACGTGACGGTTGCACTGTCATGAGTCAAATCCTGAAGTTATGTGGTCCACACTCAAAATTGTTGAGTGTGGAGAACACCAATTCATCAATTTGCTACTGGATCGGCGATGTGGAGGCGGAACGACGAAGTATATTCGTATGCACAATCTACTGCAAATGAAGGAGCAACAAAAGCAAGCTCTCCAGACCTACGACCTCCAAAGAGGGAGGACCTGGAAGAGTGTTCTTCTCCACCCTTCATCCTCGTCCACGCCCCCGTCAAAATCTTCTCCCGATCGATCCACCACACCAGTCAACCCCTTCCTGACACGCGCTGTGACGAACCTACGCCCACACTGCCCAGTCGTTCCCTCCATTCCTCACCACTCATGTGCCACACCGCATGTAGTTCATGCAGCCGCGAGATGACGCAGCCAACAAAAAACTGAGCGGCAATTGGTCGAGAGATGAAGAGATGGAGAGGGACGGGATGGGTGGGGCGCGTGATAGCACAAGCGCAGTCACGATAGACACGACGGTGGCCGAAAAGAGAGAAGATGATGCAAGTGCGGAGATGAAAAACTTGGGGTGGTCGCGGAGGGTAGAACAGCCGAGTCGTTGGACACGCCGCCGCGATCGCCCCGAGCCATTATCTATCAACTGTTATAATAACGACGGGAGGGGTCTGCAACCACGACGATGGGTGAGAACGAGCAGCAAGCCGGGTGCATTTACTCGACGTCCTGAACGTTCATGTCGCCCTGGTTAGCGTCGGCGTTGTCTGGCTCCTGGTCCGAGGTCCAGAGAGTCAGGTTGTCGCGCAGCAGCTGCATAATGAGCGTCGAGTCCTTGTACGACTCCTCCGAGAGGGTGTCGAGCTCGGCAATGGCGTCGTCGAACGCCTGCTTGGCAAGGTTGCACGCGCGGTCAGGCGAGTTCAGGATCTCGTAGTAGAACACCGAGAAGTTCAGCGCCAGGCCAAGACGGATCGGGTGCGTCGGCGGGAGCTCAGCCATAGCAATGGTCGAAGCCTGCTTATACGCCTCGAGCGCCTTGTCCGACGACTCCTTGCGCTCCTCCTCGGTCTGGAACTCAGCGAGGTAACGGTGGTAGTCACCCTTCATCTTGTAGTAGAAGACCTTGCCCTCCTCCGACGACGAGTTCGGGATGAGGTTGTTCTCGATGATCGTGAGAATGTCGTTACAGATCTCGACGAGCTCGGCCTCGATCTTCTGGCGGTACGACTTGATGTGGTCGGCGCGCTCGCTGTCGCCCTTGTTCTCGATCGACGAGATCACACGCCACGACGCACGGCGCGAGCCGATCACGTTCTTGTAGGCAACCGAGAGAAGGTTACGCTCCTCGACCGTGAGCTCGACGTTGTGGTTGTTGGCGACCGCCTTCATGTGGTCCACCATCTCATCGTAGCTGTAGGCACACATCCATGTCAGTCTGGTGCACGTCTGGCCACCTCTTTCGAGCACCAAGAACAACGTACCGCTCGGCCTGCTCAGCGAGCTTGGCGAGGAACACAAGGGAGTCACGGTCCATGTTGACTTGGGAGGAAGAGGGGAGGGAGGCTGGAGTACTTCTTGCGCGGAGACGAGCAAAACGAAATCTGTGGTCCCGAAAAAGTACCCGAGCGGTTTTTTTCCACTATTTTTCTTCAACCGCCGAGGGAACGGTTTCTTTCATGCGTTTCAAACACATGGGTACCTCCCAAATAATCACCACCATAATTTAAACAATATTAAGACATTCCACGTGGCGTGTTTTATTCATAGTTCTATAAACAGTTTCAAACTATTTGAAATTTTCCTTCCCACCGAAGATAACTGTTGTGGGTTGGTCGCAGAGAGGGCGAACAGGGAGGAAAAGAACAAGGTGGGGAAGGAGGGGAGGGGTGAGCTCTGTGTTGTGACCACGCGCACAGTCGGCGTGCAGGGCGGAGACACCAACCAGCTGGCGGTCCTTTCTGCAGCGGATCTCTGTCGTGATTCTCGACTCGTGAAGTGTGGTGGTGTTGGTCGGTGGGAGGAGCGAGCCCGATCTGGATCGGTCCTCCGCCAGAGGGGAGGCGATCGCAAGCGACAGAGAGCGTGCACGCCGCTCGCGTTTTCTATGGCGGTTCATCGGTGTGTATTTGAGCGTACGTACGGTTGCTGCATGATGATACCCTGCAGCCAGATTTTCACGAGAGAACGCTTTTTCACGAGCCGACAACGTCCGTGGAGCCAACACCAACCGACGCCCGCCCCACAAACACACGAAAACGAGAAAAACGAAGTCCGTAAGTTTCCGCTTGGGATATAAATTACCGTCCTGTGTGGGGGCAATGCGTTTCTTGAGTTGAAACGGACACCTTTGAAGGACCGAGCAGATTCGTTCTCGGCCCAACTGGCTTGGAGCGCATAGAAGCTCTGGAACTGAAACTGACTGACTGTGGGGGTTCAGTACTTTTGTACCGTGTACGTACTTTCCGGATTTGGTTTGGGCGTTCATGCGACGTGCCATGGGTTGGGTCGGTAACTCGATCGGAACGGCGCACTTTGGTGTGAGGAGGGCGGCGATGTCGGACAGGAAGGACCCCAAACCGCACCGCCATGCGCGAGCGACGACTGCGACAAGACTTCGACCTTGGCACGCCAGTTGGATGCTAGGGGGCGAAGAATATCGGTAACATACCAGTATTTATACCGTGCAGCTATCAGTCCCTACCGGTATTTTAGAACCGACTATGTATGATACTAACTAGGTTCATAACTTGCGTCCTAAAACAGGAATGTCTTCTAACCGTTATAGACAGCTTCGAGCGTGTCCTTCGTCATGCGAGAGGATCAAATGCGAGGAATATATCTCTCGCATACCTCGCCGCGTGTGACTGCGAGATACATCACCAACCTTACCCTGGCGGTGCTCATGGCGAATCACAAGGGAACAAGGGAAATGACTCAAGGGAAGGCGTGTGAAATCCCACCCCTGGAATCCAGCCCTCTGTCTGGATGGTTCTATCGCGGGGGACTGAATTTGCTCTTGTTGTTGCGTATAACCATTGGTGCACTTAGCGCCGCCGGTCGTCCCCAGCGAGATCCGAGGGAGGGAGGGCGGTGTCGGCGTTGCAAGCTCGTGTCGCGACCCTTCATCGAGGACGCCCAAGTCCTCTCCGCAATCCCGTCGACAGCGTCAGCGTCATCAACACCAACACCAACGAACATACACACAACTCCAAGATACACGCCACGTAAACAAGCAAAGAGTATTTCCAACAGCTCCGTTTTCAACATACCCATACAGTAGTGGAATGAAGTCAATTGTTTTATTCACCTGCTTGCCTCCTGCCTTTCGCAGCGGCACATCCCCCGCAACCATGGAAGCAGGGTCGCCGTGGATTCCTGCGCCCGAGCACAGCGCCGGGGCACAGCGGGAATTCTCTCTCTCCAGGCTGCCTGGGGTCGGCTGGTTGACTGCGGCTGGCGACGTTTGTCGCGTGTGCCTGCCCCATAGGGCAGCCATTCCCAGAACTCCTTCCTCGCGCCGTCGTCGACCACCCCAAGCCCTCCTCTGCCACCATGATCCCGCGCATCCTCTGGCACATGGGCGCCGGCATGCTCAAGCGCAAGCTGTCCCCGCCCACGCCGGGCGCGCTGCTCCACTTCCCGGGCGTGTGGCGCTCGCGCGCCGGTCTCAAGGACTGCAACTTTGGCAGCAAGCTCGTCGAGAACGCTTACTTCCGGAACATGGAGCTGGCCATTTGGTACGGCTGCGGGTACGTTGCCATATCGTTTTCGCAATTGTAGCTCAGCGATGATCTCGCGGCTCACGTACACTGGTGTCCGTGCCACAAACTCGATAGATTGCAGGGCATTCTCCACGCGTGCGCGCGCAACCGGTGGTACTTCGTGTTCGGCTCGCAGGGGCTGCGTCACTTCAAGGACATTGCGCTCTTCCAGCCGTTCGAAGTCCACACGCGGAACGTGTACTGGGACGACGACTGGTTCTTCCTGCTCGCACAGTTTCGGTGCCCGAACACGGGTGAGCTCTTTGCCGAGGGCATGTCGCGCGTCATGTTGCGCCACGGGCGCGAGCGCGTCGACTCGCGCATCCTGTACGAAGAGATGGGCGTCCACGGCCTGGAGGACCGCGAGATGCCCGAAGTGATCGCCGAGTTCCTCAAGTGGGACGCCGCGTCCGCCGAGAGCATGAAGACCACGGCCGAGGCCAATGCGGTCGCGTTTGCGGACCGCAAGCGCCCGCCGCCGCTCGTATCGTCGTACTCGATGAACCTGCCCTTCGCGCCGGCGCCACTCCCGCACATCAAGCAGTAGTGAGCGTCCCCCCAACCCCCTCGCCGTTTTTGTGAATTACCTGGTGGGCGAGGGCAAGACCAATGCATAATACAACTGCCAACCTCTACTCCATCGATCTATCTATCTGTCTGTCTATCTGTCTGTCTGTCTGCACTTCACAAATTGTGAATCACAATCCAATTGATCCAAGCCTGCAGCCATCCCGGCCTGGGACTTTGCTCCAAGCATCGTGGTCTTGTTCTGTACGTATCAGTTTGATACGCATCTTATATAAACGGTTATCGGTTTTTATAATCTAAAACATGCTGTCTATCCCGACCACTCAAGCTTCAACCACTGAATCATCCATTTTCACAGTACTTCGCGTTAGTGCCTCTGTGACGGGTGTGCCAGGATCTCTGTCATTGGCAAGCTTCGAGCATTGGATCTCTCATGAACAGCGTGGAACGTTGACGGCGTTCGGACGCAATCGGGCCACCTTCCCCTCCTCCCACAATCCCTCTTCCTTCTGAGTTGGGCCCCCTTCGTCCATGTTGCGCTCATTCGCCAACAAACCCCTGCGCCGCCACTTCGCCCGCTTCGCCACCATGTCGGACGCCAAGATCGCGCTCAGCCCCGCCGAGTTCCGCTCCTTCCGCGTGACCCACGTCGAGACCGTGTCGCCCAACACTAAGCGCCTTGTCTTTGCGCTGCCGAGCGCCGAGCACGAGATGGGGCTCACGGTCGCGAGCTGCCTTGTGGCCAAGGCCTCGATCGATGGCGAGGACGTCATCCGCCCGTACACGCCGACCAACTCGATCCACGACAAGGGTGTGCTCGAGCTCGTGGTCAAGGGCTACCCGACGGGCAAGCTCAGTAAGCACATCGTGGGCCTCCAAGTCGGCGACGCGCTCGAGATGAAGGGCCCGTTTGTCAAGTTTGAGTACAAGCCCAACACGTACTCGGGACTCGGGCTCATCGCCGGCGGCTCGGGCATCACGCCCGCCTACCAGGTGCTCCAGGAGATCGTGCGCGTCGGTGGCGACAAGACGCCCGTCGACCTCATCTTTGCCAACAACACGGTGGAAGACATCCTGCTCAAGGACAAGCTCGACGCGATCGCCGCGGAGCACGACAACGTGCGCGTCCACTACGTGCTGACCCATCCGCCCGCGGACTGGCACGGCCACACGGGCTACGTCACGGCCGAGCTCATCGAAAAGCTGCTGCCGTCGCCCTCGGGCGCGAACGTGTTCATCGGCGTATGTGGCCCGCCGCCCATGATGGAGGCCATTTCGGGCGACAAGAACCAGGACAAGACCCAGGGTGAGCTGCGCGGCATCCTCAAGGACCTCCAGTACTCGTCCCAGCAGGTCTTCAAGTTCTAAGCCACCGAGGGAGGAACCCACGAGGAAAAACGCATTGTGACACGTGTTCCCCCAGCAAGATGTAACCAGCATTTCATTGAAAACGGGGGGAAGAAAAAGAAAAGGAACGCGACAATATAAACATTCACCTTGTCTGTCCGCACTTCCAACGACAACATCGAGGGATGGTTGGTGCGCACGGCGATTGCCTTAGTTCTCCGTGATTTGCGCGGCCGTGAGGTGGCCCGTCTGGTTCATAAACGACACCTGCACGTTGCCGACCGAGTCGATCTCGAGCTCGGTGATGCTACAGTTGCTGCAGCGCATGCGGCCCCACGTGCCTTCGGGATCAATGCCCAGCGCACGGCAGACCAACCAACGGATGACGTTGGCGTGGCACACGACGAGGCGGTACCGGTCCTTGGTGCGGTGCTGCGTCTTGGTGCCGAAGAGCTGCGCAAAGTCGTTCTTGTCCTGCTCACTCAGCCCGTACTCCTGCACGCTGAGATCGTCGGGGACCAAGTGGCGGAACGACGTGCGCCACACGACGCGCAGGCGCGCACAGTCCGAAACCATGTTGTCCAGCTTCTCGCGCGCGAGCATCTTGCGGTTGGTCGACGGCAGTGGGTTGCCCGGCCAGGCCTCGCGGAACAGCTTGTTTTCACGCATCTCGTACCCGTCCTTCGGGAAGCTCTGCGCGAGCCACTGGGCTGTCTCCACGGACCGCCGCATGCCGCTGTGGTACACCGGGAACTTGGGGAACCGCTTGAACACCTGGCGCTCCGTGAAGTACTGGTTCAGGAAATCGCCCGTGCGCTTGCTCTGCTCGATACCAAGCTGCGTGAGCGGGCCGTTCATGTCCTGAGCTGGCGTTTGCGAGAGTTGGTACTGGCCGTGGCGCACGAGGATGATGTGGGTCGTGCGCGAATGGTCCACGAGCGACTGGTCGACTGGCGGCTCAATGGTCAGCGCGTTGGCTGCGATCGAGATGGCCGTCATCCAGTCAAGGAGCGCCTGCACGTCGGGCGCCGTGAACACGCGCCGCGAGCCAGGCGCGCTCTTGAGCGTCATGGCGAACTGGAGCCCGTCGAGGCGCTCGACCGTCGCGCCGCGCACGTCCATCGTGCCCTTGTGGGCGCCGTAGTTGTACCGCGCGCTCTGCTCGATCGTGTAGTACATCAGCTCCTGGCCGCGCAGCACGAACATGCGCTATTGTGGTGGGGAAGGGGGCAAACAACGAGCGCAGTCAGCCCACTCGATCCATTCGGCCACGGAGGATACTATCTAGTTCCAATACCTTCTTCCAGATTTGGAGGCCGCCCTCGCCCTTCTTCTCGAGCTCGCCTTCCATGAGCACGTCGTTGGTGAAGATGGTGATGTTGGCGTTCGATATCTTGCTCTGCGCAAAGACGTCCGGGCTCTCCGGCGGCGGCCCCGAGATCGCGCGCATGATCGACGGCCGCATCATGGACGGCCGCTGCGGCGACGGCAGCGCGTTCGACATGGTGCTGCGATGCCAATCGGGAGAACGAGATTTTGAGGCAAAGAATGCCGGGGAGGGGCTCGCTTCTTCGCGCGAGTGGGAAATGCGGGTGGAGGCAGCGCCGGCGGATGGGAGACGCGCTCTCTTCTCTGCGTCGTCCCTTCCCTCGCTGTTCACTTCTCTCTCTCTCTCTCTCTCTCTCTCTCTCTTGCGGAGCTGCTCCAGCTGCCGGTGGCTTTCCCAAAAGGTCTGGTGTGTCTGTCGGTCACTTTTACCACAAAATGTACCACAATTATGGTACTGCCGTGTGAGAAAGCCAGCACGAAGAGAGCCCAAGTGCGGCGAAACCAGGTGGTGCGCACTGGATAGTGGGTACATGACTGAGATGGTTCTTACTCACATCTTGGCGATTCGACTGAAGCAGCCATCTCAGGCGCGGAGGAGATGGCGTGGCCTTGCCATCCATCCGCTCACAAGATCTCTTCCAGTGGATTCAGTGTGTGACTAAGCTGCTTTCGCATAATTTAGGAGGTGGACCTACATGAGCAATGCAGTCCAACGAACGAGGATTCTATGGAGGGGAGTGGCCGAGAACGCTTGGGATGGCTCCGGGTGGTACGGCTAAACCGGTTAGTCTTTGGAGACGTCGGAGAACCGATCACGGGGAGATGAGAGAGCTGATGACATCGGTGAAGAAGTTGACTCGAAGAGGCGCTTGTAGATCGAGCCGCAAAGCATCAGAACCTTGTTTGAAGCAGGCTCAACCACCTTCTTGCCATACAGTGCTGTGAGACAAGGAACGAAACTTGGTTAGCACGTAAGGTTCCCGCATGATCGACAGCAGCGAAAGCTTACTCTGCTCATCGATGAGTTCGTGATGGAAGTTCGAGTGCCCACAGGCACAAATGTGTTGCTTCGCCTGCGGGCTGTCATCCTTTGGGCGAGAGCTTTCGTTGCAGTTCTCTCCCTCCCGGAGTCGATACACGCCACACCGCCCTGGGCGACAGACCTTGCATTTTCCTCGTAGATGGCCTTCAATGTCACGCTTGAAGATGACATGGTTGAGGAGGTCTAATAAAACAAAGAGGTCAGTGAGATATGCATCCTGAGGGGCGTTTCAATGATACTTCCACTCACCATCCGAAATTCCGGTAAACGTCGTCGTCTCGAGAATCGCATCGACATTTCGTCGGGCGTAGTTGGCACATATGTCGAGCAGTGACGGCGGAGACATCGGGCCAACATCAATCGAGTACAGATCTTGCAGACGGTCGGTTCCGTCGTATCCTCCAAGCAGATACATCTTACTGCTGACAACGACGGCACGGTGAAAAGTTCTGCTACTGGGGATACTGCCCGTCGTGCAAACCTCGCTCCACACGTTTGTGGTGAGATCAAGTCGCTGAAAGTCGTTAAAGCGGCTGTGAGTCTTGTCAACGCCGCCGAAGACGAACATGTTGTCTCCATGGATCACCGCAGTGTGGCGATATCTATGCGGCGGTGGAATACCCGAAGTCGAGAGCTTCTTCCATTCCTGGGTATCAAAACTGAACTCGTACAAGTCGTTCAATGTGTCACGACCGTCCCAGCCACCGAAGACAATCAATCGGTTTGATGCTGTATGCACGACACCACTGTGCCCGAACCGCCGTGACGGAACTTGACCCTTTGGCTCGATACGGCGCCAGCAGCGACGGGAAATCGAGTACTCGCACAGATCACTAAACCGACTGGTTCCGTTGTAGCCACCAAACACATAAATGCTGTCCGAGTGGAGGACCATAATGTGATCCGTGCGAGCCTCCGGGCGATCTCCCACGATGCTTGGCATCTCATCCCATCGCTGCGACTCTGTACATCGTAGACAAATGACACCGAGTATGAGTTTCGGGAATGATATGCTATCTGAATCCCCACATGAAAACGCACCGAAGTCGAAAAAGAACAGGTCGTTGAAGTAGTTGCCGTCACGGCCATCATACCCGCCAAAGATGAACATGCGGTTTTCGTGGACGACGCCAAGCGCACCAGAGCGCCGAGGTGGCAACGCGCCACGGGTTTGCACTTCGGCCCAGGAGCTAGTCTCTATCGATCACACAAACAGCGTCGTCAACAAACCATGGCACATTCCCCTCATCACGACCTTCTACGGCACACACCAATGTCAAATTGGTACAGATCCTGCTGGCGCCGACGACGATCCGTGCCACCGAACACGTAGATGCGGCCATCTACACGCCCATACGCATCCAGTTAGTTTCCCTCGCGTTGTTGCCTTCGCCACGGCCACGTACCGTTGCTCGCGACCGTGTGGCCCGTGCGCGGGCTGTACGCCTCGCCGAGCGGGTGGAGCTTGGTCCACGCGCGCACCTCGAGCCCACTGCTGGGCGCGACGGCGCCGTTGTTGTCGCCGGGGGCGTCCACGCCGCCGACGCGCTTCTTCGCTGCCGCTGCCACCATTGCCGTTCTGTGTGCGTCGTGGTGTTTCCCTTTGTGGTTTCCCTCCGCGTGCCGTCGCGTCCGTTTTCGCTCTCCGCTCTCTGTTTTTTGCCAAGAGATTGCCCCTTCACGCACCCCTCAAACAAAACAAAAAACGCAGCTGGGATGCAGCGGTCGTTTTTTTTCTTCTTCTTTTTCATCCTTCCAATTTATTTTTGGGTCGGGATGGCAAGTATGTACGTACCAGCTGGGAAAAACACAGGCATTTTTGTGTGTTTTTTTTTTCTTGTTGCCGCTTCAGATTTTTTGTCGAAAGGATCCAAACTAGAGTGATGGTCGATACGTGAAGCATTGACTTGGTTTTTGTATGCCAAGTTGAAGTGAACTGACCACCACGGGAACATCGTAGTATTTCAACCGGTAATTTTGTGTGTGTGTGAAGCAAACAAGGTTTGGCAATCTGTGAGCTGGTTGGAAACCCATAGCGCATGTGCCTGTTCGACCCACATCCAAGTCGATGCACACTTGGCAAGGGTCTGGATCATTGCAAGTACAAGTGTAGCGCAGATCGTCAGGTCGGAGGATTCCATTTGGCATACTGGTGTGTTGAGAACAGTGCCGCCAACTGGAACGTCGTATTTTGTCGGTGCAGCTGTGCCGTTTGTTTTTAGCTCTGCCCTGGGATTGCGTGGAGATGATGGATACACTTCAATCTTGTGGGGTTTTATACGAAATACTCCTATATAGCCTCTGTGTTTGTCTTTATTGCGGATACAGTACTCATCCGCCTGACCTCCAGGTAGTCAGTCATTCATCCGTGGCGCCTCGCCTTGTTGCACTCCGGGACTGCGACTGTCGCTCCCAACAGATTCGATTCGATGCACTCTTCCACTGTTGCGCGAGTCACGGGGATTTCCTGCCGTCGCAGACATTCAGAAGCCTGGGGTTATCGTGGCTGCGGCCGTCATGTCTAATGGAGGTTCGGGCATATCAGACCACGGATTCTCTTCCCTGTCAACCAAACGTACGGGAACGCGTCCCGCCGTCAAGTGCGCGCTTCGGTGGGGTGCTTTGCGGAAACGCCCGTTTGTCACAATGGGCCCGCACGGATACACACAGAGACCCAGCAGTGGTGGCGGCATGTTGTCATCGCAGCAGCCAGGGCGGATACAGTGTGCATAGCATCTGGGCGGCCCGCGTGCCAGGTCACGCACGAAGTCCATGGGAAAGATCCGGGCGGCTGTCGCGGGCACGGGAAGAGATGACACCCGGTACGTCAGTTCGTTGAGGTCCGGTCGAGCCGATCTTCCCATCTGCGCAGCATCTCTCGCCCGCCATGTCAGAGAGACCTTTCGGCTGCCCATGGAGCCTCCATGGGCAGCCAAGGGGTGGAAATGGCAGAGACAGAGTGCGAGCGCTCAGTTCATTCGGCAATTCGCCTCTAGCCATCCACACGGCTCCATTCTGAACGCAAGACTTCGCCCCAACCATGAAGGTGTACGCTATTCTTCTTCTCGCTGTCGCCGCCACGCTCGCGGTTGCTCAAGAGCCCGACACGACCGAGGCTCCGACCAAGTTCGATATCAACCAAGTCGGAGGTGACCCGAACGCTGCTGATCGCTTCAAGGTCTACCGCCCACGTACGGGACGTAAGCTTCGTGCTGAAAAGCAGGAGACTGTGGCCACGACGGCGCCGCCGGCCTCGTTCGGTGTCAACCAGGTTGGTGGTGACCCGAACGCTGCTGATCGCTTCAAGGTCTACCGCCCGCGTACGGGTCGCGTTCTGAGCGCGGAAGCCGACGACGTCGTAGCGGTGGCTCCTCCATCGTAATCTACGTGTCGGTGGCAAAATCGACGAACGCGTGCGATGCTGCCTAACACATCTCAGACGCATTGATGGTGTTGTCAAAAAATACATTTCGAACTTGGTCTCTTCATTCGATCTGCTTCTTCAAATCAGAGTGAGTCGTGCTCATGTGCTGCACCGTGGATCACAACAGACTTCGACTGTCAAGTTGGCGCTATCGCGAACGGGAGGCACAGCTCATTGTCCAAGGTTCAACTTTAGAAGAAGTTTACTTCGTACATTACAACTACTTCTTGCTTGGAGCTCCCCGTAGCCACCAGGAGGCCCCAGCACTAAATACGCTGGTTGATAACACACAGAGGTGGTCGGTACCCGGTTCTCGCCGGGCACACGCGCCAGTAGATTGTTACTTGCGCAGCATGGGCGCCGGCGCGGCCTTGGGCTCGTCCTTTTCGGTCAGCAGCACGCGGCCCGTGCGCGGGCGGTAGACCTGGAAGCGGCCGGCGGCGTTCGGGTCGCCGCCCACCTGGCGCGTGTCGATGACGTCCTCCTGCGAGCGGAACTCGCCGATCTGTCCGTCCTTGTTCAGGTCGTACTTGAACACGTCCTCGGCCTTGTAGGTCACGTTGCGGATGGCGCCCTGGATGTTCTCGACCACGCCGCGCACAACGCCGCGCACTTCGTCGCCCACGTTGGCGGCGTTGGCCGAGCCGCAGAGCACGACGAGCAGCCACACGCACAGCAGCGCTGCACGCGAGCACGAGGTCTTGGTGGAGACGGCCATTTTGGAGAGTGTCGTGGAGGAAGGGTGGGTTCCGGTAGAGGCCAACGGAGGGAGATTTCAGAAATGAACAGCCCGCACAGTCTCTCCGGTCGGCTCGAGTGTTCAGTTCTGACAGGGACCCGGAACTGACGGTCTCCGATGACAACCATGACACATGATGGCCGCGGGCAGGAGAGTCGGTTCTCCACGGGAACTGCCACCAGCTGGATTTCCGCGGGGCTGCGTCCCTGATCCCTTCGAATCCACCGTTGTGAGCCGCGGTGCGTCAGATCCAGCCGTCTCATTCGGGGATGCCAGCTGGACACCACTCTCCCTTCTGGACGTTCCAAGGCGTTGAAGGACAGGATGCGTGCGGGCGGACGCTTTGCCCCCACCACAATGCGGCTGTGTGGGCGGAATCCAACCGCGAATGCGATGATGGCCGGTTGAAGCCGTCAGGGGACGTGTCCGTTGGCGCCAGCACGGGCCCACGCGGCTGGCGGGTGTGAACACACGCACACAGTCCGTCCCCACCAAGACGGGTCACCACACTATTGGAGCACCCTTCAGTAGAAAAACTACACTGACCTGGATCCGTCAGGTAATGCTCCGTACAACTCGCCATGGTGGGTGTCTCTCTGCCTGCCAGTGAGTGCTGTAGACTGAGTATGTAGTGAGGGCGTAGAAGTGCGTGATACAGGTAGTTCCATCCATCCCGACAGTGCTTCCCTTTTTTGTCAGGGAGACCCGCCCTCCGCGGCTGGCGGGTGCCGGCTTAGGCGCGGGCGGAGGAGCCGACTCATACGCTTGTGTGCTGGTGACTGGGCTTGTGGGATGGAGTTGGCTCAGCGCTTTTTGTGGCTGGGGGCATGGCTCGGGACGGCCACACGATGCCTTATGATGCTGGCCATAGCCACAAGTTTGAGGGGAGGAGACAAGAAGTCCTGGGACGTCTCATCCTCGTGGCGTGACTGATCGTGGCAAGGTGGGACAGGAGTGCCCGTGAGGGCGACGGGATGCGGAGCTCGTGCTCGGACGCTTAATAGCTGCTACACCAAGAAGAGTACCGGTAGTTGAGAGCTGCGAGAAGCAAGTACGAGACAAGAGGGAACGGTGGTATTGCGGTTACACTACGTCGCGTTCCTTCCATTCAACGGGCTCCACGAGACCGTCGAAGGACGAAGAAGGGGTGTTGGTTCATGGCTCGGAAGAAGCGCCGACAACGTAATACTTCTTGCCTGCGGTCTTCTCCGAGTGGCGTTGGGGTGAGGTGGGGTGGGGTGTCCTAGCGCGCTATTAGTGGGGTGCGTCGGGAGAAAGGCTACTTCCTCCGCGGCGCGGTGACATGACGTCGCTTACATGGTGAGCTCCATGATCGCGTTGACAATGTCGTTGTCGTTCGAGCGGAGCGCAGCGACGGCCTTGGCCTTGCTGACGCTGGCCTGCGACATCACGAGCTGGATGTCCTTGGCGTCGATGCCGGTCTCATCCACATCCTCGTCGTCCTCCTCGACGGCCTCGACGCCCGACTCGACGGCGTCACCCTCCTCCGGCGCCTTGAACTGCTGCGCGGCAAGGTTCTGCGCCTGCGCGTTGAGGTCCTCGATCTTGGCCTCGCCGAAGATCACGTAGGTCTCGGCGGCCGAGCTCTTGAAGACATCCGGCTTGGAGATGACGAAGAGGACCGACTTGCTCTTCTTGATCGTCACGCGGATGATGCCCGAGACCGGCTTGAGGCCGAGCTTCTGCATGGCCTTGCGGGCCTTCTTCTCGGCGCGGTTGAGCTTGCCGGCCTCGGCGTCGAGGCCGTCCTGGGCCTCCTCGAGGGCCGGGATCTCGTCATCCGAGTCCTCGGTCTCCTCCTCGTGCTGCTTCGCCTCAACTTCTTCCTTGCTCATGGTGCTGCTTGTCTCGTGCTTTGAACCAAAGTGCCTGGACTTGACCGGAAAGAGAGAGCCTCTTCCACCACACACACCGGCCATCCATTCAGGTCCCCCCTCCCACAGGGCGCTCTATTGAGTACATGTCACTGAGGAACAGGATATTCCTCTCGTTTCAGTGACGTCTGGAGAGTGTAGTGATCTTCTGCGGTGGCCAAGGCGCGTGGAGATCACAGCACCCGCGGTATGGAGGGAGAGCAAGGGGTGGTCATATCCCTGGCTCCTGGAATCAGCATCTATCACTCGGAGTACCTTGAAAATGAAGATCGGAAGACAGTTTTTTTCTAGGGAGGGGGGGCTTTTTTGGTTTTCTTATACACGGAGCTGTCCTGGTCCTATGGGCTTGTTTTGGTCGCGGCGTGGGTCTCTACGCATCGATGGGCACGACGTCCGTGACTCGCAGCACCGTGACTTCACGTCGGAAACCGTTCCAGCGACGGTAGTTCTTTCGGCGCTTCTTCTTGAAGATATCGATCTTCTCGTCCAGCGTCTGCTCCTCCACGCGTGCGCGCACGACGGCGCCCTCGATCAGCGGGCGGCCCACGATCGTCTGGTTCGCGTTGCCCAGCAGCAGCACCTACGCCACACCAAATCCACAGTTTCAGTCCTTGGTTTGCTCGTGGGTTGTCGCCAAGTTCTATCGGTGCACTCACCTCGTCCAAATCCATGATCTCGCCGACCTTGGCGTGCTTGATCTTCTCGGCGATCACAACATCACCCTGTACACGCAAGTCGCACCGTGAGCACCACCATCGCGACCGCTCCTGGATCAAACAAAGACCGCAGTCTCACACACCTGGGTGACCTTGTACTGCGTGCCGGCGAGCTTGATCACGGCGAAGTAGTCCTCGGGCTTGATCTCCTCGTCCGTGACCTTGTGGTTCACGACCGAGTACTTGGGCACGACCTTCTCGGTGGCGGCGGCCGTCTCCACGGCGGACGCGGCCGCAGCCGTCTGGCTCGTGATCCAGCGGCCGCTGGCAGCGGCGCGCGGCGCCACAGAGAGCGCGCGGAAGCTGCGCACGAGCGACGACGCCATCATCCTGTCTCGCTCGGTTCCTTTGGTGTTGCTGGTGGCGGCGCCGATGGCTGGCTGTTGGGCCACCGTTCACACATTTCGGTCCCCTTAATAACCAATACGAGATGCCTACGTACTTTAAAGTGGTTTTCATTGGCTATAACGTAAGCTTCGCAAACACAATTGGTAGATATAATTACGGTTGCGCGAAGGTCGCGCCAAGGGCGGTGGTTGCTCCATGGCGCTCGTGTGGGCACACCCTTCTCCACCGGGGCGGAAGTACACACGGAAGCTCGGTCAGGAACTGTGTGAAAGCGGCGACCGGCCAGCACGAGTACCAGGAAGGCGTCCGCGGCGAGAGCGATTTCTTCTCGCGGTACACGCCGTGCGCAGCCCCCAAGCAGCGAATCGAAAAGCCCAGATCCGCCGCTACACGCTCGTACCGTTCCCACTGCGATTTTCGCGCGGCAAGCGACACAGATCCGTGCGGCAACCGACCGGTTCTTTTTGATTGTTTGGGCCTAATTGGTGCCATGCCGAAAAAGGCGCCCCACCAGAAGAAGAGCGGCGCGCGTGGCTTGGGGGACAGCAGCCCGAGCGCGCGCGCGTATGATGAAGTCGACGACCGCATCACGATCCCCGTCGCGCCGTCGGCGGCCACGACGCCCTCGACGGCACCGTCGAGTTCCGGATCCGGGGCCAGTGCGTCGGCGTCGTCGGCCGTGCTGCTCTCGGGGATCGACAAGTACCGCAATCTCAAGGGCCGCTCGTCGTCGTCGTCCTCGCTGTCGGCCGCGAGCGTCGACAAGGCCTCGGTCCACGCGACGTTCAAGAGCGGCATGGTCGCGGCCGTGCGATCCACGAGCGCGCCGTCGCCGTCGCCGCCTTCGGCCTCAATCGCCAAGGAAACGCCGCTGGAGCGCGCGCAGCGGCTCGCCGACCAGAAGCAGTACGCGGCGGCGCTGCCGTTCTTCACGGAGGCGCTCAAGGCGTCCAGCGCGTCAGCGCAGACGAAGCTCACGCTGTTTTTCCAGCGCGGCACGTGTGCGCTCTCTGCGCGGCGGTACAAGCTCGCGGTCGAGGACTTCACGTACGTCATCAACCTCACGCCGAGCAACTCGCTGCTGCTCGCACGCCGCGCCAAGGCCTACGCGGCGCTCAACCAGCACCAGAACGCGCTCAAGGACTACAACGACGCGATCGTCATGACGGCGCCCACGCAGGCCGAGCTGCGCACGCTGCTCATGGCCCGCGCGGCCGTGTCAATCCAAATGGGTAACTTTAGCGCGGCACTTGAGGATCTCAGTCAGGCCGAGACGCAGACCATTGGTGGCGACCGCGACCCGGCGCTCTTTTACCAGCGCGCGCAATTGCGTACCAAGTGCCAGCAACCGCGGCTCGCCCTCGAGGACCTCGACAAGTTTATGGAGCTCCAAGAGGACTGGACGAGCTCGCTCGCGTCAAAGACTGTGTCAACAGGCGAGGAAGACGACGAAGCGTGCGCTCCACCCGAGCCGGAAGATAGCGACGAAGGCCGACGTATCGTGGACGTCCGTATGGAGCGCGCAGCTCTGCTGCTGCAGCTCGCGAGAGAGGCCGACGATGTACGCCGCAAGGACGCGGCACTCATGGCTACCGAGGAAGGAGAGCAGCAGCCACTGCTCGGCGACATGCCGCGCGATTATCAGACGTCCGTTGCGACAAGTACGCCTGCAAGACGTCGGCATGCGCATGCGAAACACGAGTCTTCGACGACAGCTTCGACTTCTACACCCACCAAGAAAGAGTCCAAAAAAGCGTCATATGATACGATGGGCTACCGTGGTGCTGACGCAATTACCTTTGTGGAGCGCGCCGTTGACGATTACACGCAAATCTTGAAGACAGACCCAGCCCACAGTGAGGCGCTGCGGTTGCGAGGCGAAAGTTTGGCCAAGATTGGACGCCCTCAGGACGCGCTACGCGACTTCGACGCGGCGCTTGAGCTCGATGGCCACGACTTTCAAGTGCAGATTGCGCGCGCAAAGTTGCTATTTGCGCTCCGCGAAGTTCAGCAAGCCATTGATGAGATGACGCGTGTGATTCAGGTCAATGGATTCTTTGTGGACGCATTGTTTCTACGCGCCGAAATGTACGAAGCGATGGGCGAGCATGAGAAAGCAAAGGGCGACTATACGTCCATTGTCAACGCGGAGCTGGATACGAGAAGCGTGGGCAACCAGATTGGGAGTGGCGCGGACGCTGTAAATCTAACTGCTGGGTCGTCAGGAATAAGCAGAGCTGATTTGAAGAAAGGATCAGCATCATTGTCCGGGGCTAACTCGAGCAGCCTCGGGGTCGGCAAGGTCACGAACGAATTCAGTGTGCAGGCTCTGCTACTCCGCGCTCGCTTGTGTCAGCAGTTACACGACTTTGACGGCGCGGCAAGTGACTACAAACGCATTATTGAGAGTTTTCCGAATCACATGGAGGCGCAGTATGAGCTTCAGGAGAATGACGAGAAGAGGGAAGCATTCGAGAAGCAGCGTGAGCTCGATGCAGTTGCTTGGCTCGTGGAAGAGGAGAAACGCCGAGAAGAAGAACTTCGATCACAAGGCGGTCCAGGAGGTAGCGGTGGAGTTGGAGTTATCACAAGCAGTGGTGTGAGTGGAACAAGCAAGGCCAAGAAAAAGAAGAAATCCAAGAAGAAGAAGAGTGGCAGTGGCACGACTCCAACTGCGTCGGAGTTTGCTGAGGCGGAGGCAGATACCGTGGCTACTGGCGACGAAGAAGAGGCCTCACCCGCGGGCAATCATGATCTGGAGATTTCCATTGAATCAGAACAGAAGGAACTGGAAAGTGCGCGCTCGAATTCGCCTCCGCACCGAATAGACACGAGTGAGGGCGCTCTACGATCTGAACGGAGGCCATCACCAACCGGTGCTGGACGAAGACGGCCGATTCCGACTCCGACTAACAAGGTAACGCCGTCAGAACTCACTAAGAAGTCATCGTTTTCCGCAGTTTCTATTGTTGTCACTAGAGATGAGGCATGCGAGAGCATGTGGGAAGATCATCCCGACGAGCTCGAATTGTCGATGCAGTTGAGAAAGCGCGGAAAGAGCCCCCTTGGAACAGATTTCTACCCCCTACGTATGCACACAGAAGACGACCAGAGTAACACAAGCTTAACACTCGGCAAAGATGACGATGCGCTGCGAATACCTCACGTCGCAGCAGTAAACAGTGAAGATGAGGAGCCGGACGTTGAAGAGCCAACGCCGTTGGATACAGAGTCTGCACGGGTTATACGACATAATGATGGTGAGGTGACGGAGAAACAAGGTGATGACGCCGTAGATGGTGAGTCGCCGACGAAGGCGTCTACTCCGAGCCATGTTGCAATCCGTGAGCGATTGGTTGATGAGAAATACCTCAAAAAGAGACAGAAGCAGCTCGACAAGCTTCGAGTTCAATTGCTTGAGGCGTGTGAGGCGAGGGATCGGGCTGTGATTGAAGAAACTATGGCCCGAGTTGAACGCAAGCAAATGACTGATTCGTTGGAGGAAGAACTGGAAAGCGCAGCACGTGTGTTGAAGGACATTGAAGTCGAGGCAAAACGTGCTGAAGAAGAGAAACAAAAGCAAGAGCGGTATCGGCAGCAGGAATTGGAACGTGAGAGACGAAGAAAACAGCGCGAAGAGGAAGAGCAGCGACGGAAAGCAAAAGAGGAAGCATCCGCGGTCGTAACTGGAGGCGATAAGCCTGTAATGGCTGGTGAACCCCAGTCAGACTCTACGGACAGGATCTTGTCTAGTCCGGTTGACGCCTCTGATGTGACCATCGGGAATGGAAAGGCTGTTAATGACGGTAACAAACCGGCAACTCCTTCGCTCGTGATCCGTCCGATCGCGTACAGTCATGCGCTCCACGTCGCAGAGCAGCACCAGCAGCAACTTCTTCAGTACCAACGCCTGTTACAGGAGAAGGACGCTGAGATCGCGTACTTGCGGGGGCTGGTAGCGCAACGTCCATCTTCTCCGCCGTTTACGAGTGAGTCCGACGAGGAAGTCTACGGTTCAGGCTCTGTTGAGAAGCTGCTGCGATCAGACCAACTTGGTGGGAATATCGCGAGCGGACCTACGGCGCGTCGTGTGGATACGCTTGTGGAGTGGATGAGCCCGAATGCTGAGCCTGACGATGCACGATTCAGAATATTGAGCTTTGTGCGCCGCGTGCTTGAGCGCCACTGGTCTAACGCGATGGGCATGAACATGAGCATGCCACCTCCGCTTTTGTTCGTCGCCACTGGGTCGTTTCCAATGAAGACTTACCTCCCAACAGCCGATCTCGATGTGACCCTGTTTCTTCCCAAAGAGCTCGAGCCTTCGTGGCACTTCGCAGTGCTGAACGCGTTGTGTATGGCGGGAAGTGGTGCAAGCGATGATGTCACAGGGACAGGTAGCATTGCTGCTGGCGGCATCATCAATAGTTCTCCGGACGGTAAGACGACATCGTCTGCGTCGTCTGGCTCGGCAGGTCTGAGCTCGCATACCGTGCGTAACGTGACCGTGATCAATGCAGAGGTGCGCGTTGTCAAGTGCACAATCGACAATGTATCGGTGGATCTGACTGCAAACCGCGTGGGGGCGTTGGGTGCTCTATTACTTCTCGATGCGATGGATTTACGTGTGGGACAAGACCATCTTCTGAAGAGAAGCATTGTGTTGATCAAGTCGTGGTGCTTTTACGAGAGTAGTGCGTACGCGAGCGCGGCCGCGAGTAACACCAGCAATGGGACGCAGGGCAGTGTCCTCGGCGCGAGCAATGGTGCTCTCACGACGTACGCGATCAACACAATCGTCATGTCACTCTTTAACCAGCACGCAGCAATGATCAGCCACCCGCTACAGGCACTGATGCTGTTCCTGGACCGGATGGCAGAGTTCCCATGGCATGAGAGCGCGCTCACCCTGTTTGGTGCCGTGCCATTGGGAGTGCTTGCGACAAGTGGATCTCTCGCGGCTGCGCTACAAAAGCTACAAAAAAGCGGCCGCGGACGAAGCCAAACCAGCGCGTCAGACAAGACGACATCTAGTGAGACGGTGCGCTCCATGGTAGTTATGACACTGGATGACGTTGAGCAGATCCGCCGCCACGTGCACGAGCAGTTTGGTGCATTGGATCCCTCGTTCACGCCCGCTGTTGGTACCGTCGCAGGAAGTGTTGCGTCCACGCCTGCAGGAAGTGCATCCTCAACTCCTGTGAGTGGTGCCGGGGGTGTGGGTGCTGCTGGCTTCAAGTTGCCGTCATTTCCTATCCGAGCATGCAACGTTGTGGATCCGCTAGATGACCAGAACAACTTAGCTCGAAGTGTCTCGCTCGATTTGTTCCCGTCGATGAAGCGCGCGTTCACGCTCGGTCGTAACCGTCTCGTGAAAATCCTTAGCGTGAGCCCCGTCACAGAAGAGAGCATCGACGAATTTTTTGCGACATGCTGGAAGACGTATGGGCGTGGCGATGGGTGGCGACCGGACTTGCTTGTGCATCCGCGTCAGTCGTGGCATGCACGAGCGCCCGCTGCGAACAAGAATGTGTATGAACACAAATGGCAGTCTTTGCTGCCCGAGTTCCTGATGGCGCCGTCGCCCCTGGGTCCCATGGGTGGCTACGCAAACGACATGCACCCGTACGCTCAGTACCCGCAGCATCATCATTCCACGTCTTCGAGGCACCATCACCACTCGCAGTACCCACATCAACATCACCACCAGTCTCAGCACCAGCAACCGCACATGAACGGTGGCAGCGGAGTGAACGGATCGTCCCCCATGAACGGACACATCCACCACTATCAGCAGGGCCAGACGCACAGCAGCCCGGGCCATTACATGCCCCATCGCGGCTCAAGTTCGGCCGGGCCCAGTCGAGGTGGCGCCAGTGGTGGCGGATACGACGACCGGGTCAGGGCCTCTCCGCCAACAAGCGCGCACGGATACAAGTCTTCACCACGGAGAGCTCAGTCACTGCCCGGCATGAGCTCCACCACCGCCCAGTTAGTAGCTGCCGCAGCGGCAGTGTCTGCTTCAGTGCCACCTGTCAACGGTCACGGGTACCCAGTGTCAGCGTCCGGTGTTTACGACTACCACCCGTCCGCTAGATCCGGCAGTACGAATTACAAGACTCGAAGATATGACTCGCCCACGACAGTTAAGCAAACGGCATCTCAGCAAGGCGGCAAATGATTGGAGATGACGTTCGGAGAGATGGAACGTTTTTTATAAGTGCTGTGAATTGCACTCGCGGAACATACAGCGGCACGCCTGACCAGCACTTGAACTGTAATTCTCCTGGGTGGAGATAGCAGTGATCGGCATCGAACAGGCTTGCCTACGGTCGATGGCCCACGCGCGCCCATGATTCCAACAGGAATAAGGCCGACTGCGCCGACCGAGCGGGGTTCCCAGAGGACAGCAAGGACCCACTAACAAATGCGAACACGGCTCGGCTTACCCTCTTTTGCTATATGTGTGTTCTCACAGACTCGTTCTGCTTGTTCTACGCGCTACACTACACTTCACAACGCTACACAAGGTCTTCTTCCGTCAACAAGCCACCATCCATGTCGCGCGCGCGTTCCCAGCGCGGCGGTTTTTCTTCGGCTCCATCCTCGCTGTCTTCGATCGCCAGCGCAAAGCCCTCCCAGTCAGTCATGCGGTCAGTCCCCGGTAACTCATCGTCTGTGGCTGCTGACGCGAGCAACGTGTGCTCAAGTTCCGGGGAGCTCTTCACTTTTCTCAGCACGTGCGATTTCGTCGTCGTCGTGGTCGTGATTGTTGGTAGTACTTGCGGGCTCAGCCTCTCTTGCTCGGTCGACATGGGCTCTTGGAGCCGCTGACCCAGCTTGCGGCATGCGCATAGGATATCGACTGGATCAGAACCTAAGTGGCTCTGCCCAAGCCAGCTTCGGCGACCGCGGCTCGAAAGCACTGGCGCTGACGGCGGTCTCACTAGAGTAGTTCGCGAAGCTGGTACCGGGGCCTTGCTCGGCAGTACAATACGACTCTTGTCTGGACGGAACGTTGGCGACAGCACCCCCAGAAGTGAGCGCGCCGACGACGACGCCGACGCCGATGCGGAGCTCCTTGCCGTTGACGCCTGGCTCCGTGACAAGCCGATCCGGCCCCTCTTGCGACCACTGCGCGCCAGTGGATCGGCCTCTTCGCAGCTGACAAGGGCGTGGATCTTACGAACATCGAAGTAGTACGTCTCTCGGTCGCTGTTTTCAAAAGGCTTCGCGTGACTGGAATGGTGGGCCACCGACGTGTCCAGCAGCGCGTTGCCAACGCGTAACGCCTCACGGTCGCTGTCAACGTACCCGCCTGTGCGCAGCATATTGACGATGCTGGCTCCGGCCACCATTTCGCGCGTAGGCCTCGACCGACCGTCGTGCAACGTTGAACCCGTTCCTCCTACCTGAGTCGACAGTTCGTCTACGAGGCGCTGCGCGAGCGGCGCTGCAAGCTCGTCTTGGAGCGACTCGAGCACGCTCACGACGTCGTCGGCACGCGGCCGCAGTCGCGCGTCCTCGTGCCACGCAGACGTGAGCAGCTCGGAGAGAGCCGCGGGCACGTCGGCGCCGAGTGGCGGGCGCGCGCCGGCGAGCACATCCTCGAACACTTTGAGCCGGTTGTTACGCGCGTGTGGGTACTTGTCGCGCGTAGGGTACAACATATCCCACAGGGTCACTGCCAGCGCGTACACATCGGCGGCTTCGCCATAGCACGCGTGGCCCGCGCGACCCAGGAGCAGCTCCGGCGCCATGTACTCGACTGAGCCTTTTATGGTCATGACGTGCTGCTGCTGCGCACACGGCGGCGGCGTCGGCAAGTGTGAGTGCCAGGGTGCTTCTTCGCTAGAGTCCATCGCTAGCGGAAACGCCGACGACAACGGCGACGGCACTGAGAGGTCTGCGAGTTGGAGTGACTGGGTCGTCGTCGCTTTGGAGGAGAATGAGGAGCTCGTCGCTGTCGGTTCGAAGGGTAGCGACGCCAGGGTCGGTAGGCTGCGCGAAGCGCCAAAGTCGGTGAGCTTGACTGTGCCGTTGGCGTCGACGAGGAAGCTCGCGGGTGCGAGGCCACGGTGCAGGAATGGCGGCGAGAAGCTGTGCAAGTACGCGACGGCCCGCGCCGCATCGAGCATGTGGGCGACGCGGACCAGCAGCCGGTGCGAGCCCCCCGACAACGACACGGACGACGACGCGGCCGCGTGGAGCACGTCCTCGAGGTTACCCACGCAGAGCTCGGCGACCGTGCAGACCGTCGGCGGACGCACGCAGAGCCCGAGAAAGCACACGACGTTCGGGTGGCGCAGCGTACCGCACAGCGCCGCCTCCTGCGCAAACTGCGCGACGGTCGCCTCGTCGAGCCGCGCGGGCGTGTACACCTTGACCGCCACGTCGCGCTGGCCGCGCAGCACACCACGGTACACGACCACGGGCGACGTTGACCGTGTGTCGGGATCGTCGTCGCCGCCGTGGTGGCCGCGGCCGCGCGCGATCGGGTGCTGGAGCTCCAAGAAGGCGAAGTCGATGACGAGCTCGCGGTGCATCTCGACGAGCACGTGCGCGCCGTTGGCAGCCGTGCACTCGAGCGCGAGCACGTTGCCGCGGCCCCGAGTGGAGGACAACGACCACGAGGCCGACGTGGTCGACGATGACAGCGAACTCGCGAGGTTTTGCTGGAGCGCGACCGCGCGCTGGCCGAGCCGGCGCCAGTGCTCGGTGTCGGCGCGGAGCACGCGCCAGATCACGAGCGGGCAGAGCGCGCCCCAGACGAGGTTGGCGTACGCGAGCGCAAAGCCCCCGCGCGCGTCCCCGTGGAAGAAGCGCGCGTTGTAGGCGAAGAGCAGCGCGTAGTAGACGAGCGCAAACGCGCAGTACTCGCGCAGCGCACGCTTGCTCGCGCGCGCCGGCGGCGTGACGGCCACGAACGCGTACAGCAGCAGCAGCGGCGCGCGCGCGGCCGTGTGGGCCACGTAAAACTGGGTCCGACTGGCGCCGGAGTTGTCGAGCAGCGCGACGATCGGCACGGTGTAGGTCGCGAGCGCGAGCGTGGCGACGAGCGACTTGGCGAGCGCGCGGCGCGAGACGCTCGGCTGGAGCAGGAACACGACGACGCTCAGCAGCACGAACTGGCGGCCGGCGTAAAACAGCTCGGTCGTGACCTTGGTCACGTTGAACGCAAACACGTCGGCGGCGAGCGCCGAGGCAAAGTAGAGCGCGTACGCGCCGGTCGCGGCCGCGAGCACGAGCAGCAGCGGCTCAAAGGCCGGCAGGATCACGCGGCGCGCCGCGCGCGGGTCGCCCGCGAACGCGTGGCGTCGGTGGACGCGCAGCGACGCGACGAGCGCGCCCGACAAGACGCTCATGGCGCCGTAGCCGATGAGCAGGAAGACAAACAGCAGCCGCAGCCGCGCGTGGACGAACGCGCGGTCCATGGCCGCGGGCTCGGCGTCGTCATCGTGGCCGTCCGGAGTGGCCGTCGCGATGGCGGCGGGCATCGGGCGGCCGGCCGGGAAGTGGGCCCCCTCGCCGCGTCGGATCTTGTTGTTGTTGGTCCTCCTATCGAGATGAATGGCGATCTACCGCGGCCAGCCGGCGATGTTCAGCGAGGCGCAAGACGTTTCGCAGTCTGGTTCGCGGCATGGCAGGGAAGCAGAGAGAGCAAGCAAAGAGAGAGAGACAGAGAGACAGAGAGAAGTGGCCAGATCGTTCTTTGGCGTCAGGTTGCGACGGCGCCGCCTGATCGGCCTGACCCTCGAAGCGGTTACGGACCAGAAATCTACCACTCGGACATCGGAGCGTCGCGTCACAGCGATGGATACATGACGCGACTCGCACGTTGCGCGCTTGTTCGCTGGAAGGAGTTGCGGTCGTTCAAAGAAAAATTCCAGAAAAAATAGAAGCGAGGAGGGTGGCCGAGCCAATCAACGGCCAAATCAATGATAGCTGCTCGTGGTGTTGCTGGGACGCGGCGCGACGAGAAATGGAGGCCAAAGCGTTGAAACGGACAGCGCACCAGTCATCAATGGCATTCACAGAAGAACTTGTGCGGCGAAGGGAGATCATGGATACATGCCCAGCGAACGGACATATCGGCCGAGGAAATGCGGCCAGTCACGACACTGGCCACTCCTCAGTCCGCTACGGATATTGGTTGATGATGCAACCGCAGTCTATTCGGGTGGCGGGCTCCATGCTTGCTTTCCGGATCGCATGAACGGGGCGGCGTAATTGTAGACTTGCTAGTGAAGTAGGCGTGTGATCGGATACAAGTTGGTTTGTTGAGAAAATGACTGCACAAATACAAGACTTATCGTGCTCGCTGCAAGAATATGCCAGTCAATTCTTCTTGAAACGCTCTAGATCCGCGCTCTCACAGACAACAAGAGGCTCCTAGCTAAACGAAAAGCTTTCATCAGCGAGCCAATCTACAGATTGGCTTGCCTTTCGAGCCTTCGGCTTCGGAAAGTTGGGACCGCGCGGGGTCTTCGTTGGCGGCTTCGGAACCGTCGATATAGGCTATCCAGCGTGACACATGAGTGATTGGGCATCGACGAGCATCACGATCATTACACGTACCATCGTTCGGTGGATTGAGTTTAGCTTGAGGTTGCCACAGCCGTTGCCTTCGTCCAACTGAGATTGGGCTTGCTGCGAGTCTTCGGTAGCATCTGCCGCAGCACGCAATACGTGCATGCGATTAAGCTGAGTAGTACGAGGCTTCTTCGACAACTTTGACACATTCACTGCTTTCGTACTGGCTTGTGAATTTACTCGCAGATGGTGTCGCCATTCGGGCTGAAGAGGATTTTGAGGCTCTGCGTCTGCGAGTGGGGAACTATGCTCTTGAGACCTCAGATCCATGAGTGGCAGTGGTTCCTCGCCTTTTTTGGCACCACCGCGTGTTTTAGCTCGATGGCGTGGGGCGTTAGGTGGCGATGACGTTAAAACATGTTGGGCTCTATCGAGGCGTGCGGTTTGCATTCGGGCGCTGTGAGATCCTGTTGCTTCCGTGGGCGTGACCTTCAAATCTTGATCCTCAGGTGGCAAGTTTTCATCCTTTTGCCGATTCGTTGAGTTGCTATGCGGACGTGATTCCTGGAGAGTTGCGATGGTTTTCTTCTTCCGGCTTGATCGACACGAATCCCCGTGAGCTCTTTGGTGCGATCCGCGTGGCTTATTTTCTGCCACAACACCGGATAGGTTGCTGCCTTCAATCATCGGAGAAGCCTGATGCGCCTTAGCGACAATATTCTTCGAGTTCAGTTTCTCAAGTAGTATTTCGTGTTCTTGGACCTGGACCAAACAACGTCAATGCAGTTTTGGAAGGCAAAAGAACAGCCGTTCCTCACCTTCAAATCAAGCGCCGTTGCGTATCTCGTTTGAATTGAGACCATCATCTCATCGTGTCGAACCTCCAACTGCATGATATGCTTGTTAGCATCCACAAAAAGCATACATGTCGATGTTTAGCCTCCGTATTCCCAAACACGCACAGCATGGATTCTCGTTTCGATCTCCTTGCGCTTGCATGTAAACGCAGAAGCTTCCTTTTGCATCTTCTCATTTGCCTATGGGTTTGAACGAAATGAAACCAGGCTATTCCTCTCAAGCTCCGCATGTCGTCATTGTGACGTGCACGTACCTTGCGTTCAACTGCGTCGACTAAGTTCTTGATGTGGCAGTCAGAAATATTTCCGAAAGTGAAGTCGGAACCGATATCCGCTAGCTTCCCCTTAAACGTATCTGTGACCTTCAAGAGAAGGCCTTCCAACGCTTGAATATCACGCTTCACAGTGTCGAGCTCCTCAACGCATCTTTGTTGCGCAGCTAATTCGTCTTCACACAGCATCTGCGATCCACTGACACTCTGTCTGATCGCGGCTTGTGTGGCGTCGAGCTTGTTTAGTAACTCCATACTTCGAGAGATGTCGCCTTGCGTTTTCCGATTTTCGACTTGAATGATCTCAACTTGTGCTGCTTTCTTCGCTTGAATTTCTTTTATCGAAAGCAGAGAAGCAGATCGTGCTGCTAAGTTGGATCTACCGGAGGATATATTCGCATGTTCAAGTGCGATTTGCTCCAAAGCCTTCATCGTTTCGTCGGATATCGAGGCAAGATATTGTGCTATGCTGTCCATCTGTTCGTCATGCGCGACCTTGAAGAGGTTATAAGCTACAATCACAAACTTCATTATTACACACTCATTGAACGCCATTCAATGGTGGGGAACATACCCTCTTCTTCTGCTGTTCGCGCCGAGACCATACCACGATGCTCTTTCTTTAGATGATTGAGCTGCTTCTCTAACCATTGGAGTTGTTCTTCACGTGACTATCCGAGACGAGCTCAGTACATGACCAATTACCATGAATTGTACGATGAACATGACTCACCGCCACATTTGACTTGGCAATGGAGAGCATATCAACTTCCTCTTTTCGGCGAAGCACAGCGTCCCGTCGGCTAAATCGTGCCTCGCTTATGTTGACCTGAAACAATTAGATGCTAAGCTCATTGCGTGCCACCACACGTATGAAGCGCTCATCATACCGTCAGCAAATCCACTTTTTCGGATAACAGACGCGCACTCTCCTCTAATTCGAAGTCTTCGGGAAGGGCCGCCTACACAGTATTCAGTGAAACCGGAGATATGTCTTATACAGCTAGGATAGCGTACACCAGCTTTGCGCATGAGGCCCTCCACGTGATGAACATCACTGCCACATCCAAGCTTAGCGATTCAGCTAAGACCGATGGTTTCAAAACACTAACTCCGCACCTTTCGGCCTTCCGCTTTCTTTCTCGTAAACTTTGAAGATCTTCCGCGAGCATCTCGTTTCCAGAGTCGAGACTCTGCAACATCGAGAACATCGGTGTCTACCTGATTTCGAACTAAAACCAAAATGCTACTCACGATACGATGATCCGCCAACTGAGCGTTCATTTCTTTGAGACGTGCTCGCATGTCACTCACAGAGAGGCGCAATGTCTCAAGCGAGTGAGAGGAAGAGATCATTTTCTCCTCCGCAGTTCGTGTACTAGTCTGCTCGAGCTGAAGAGAATCCAGTGGTGCTGTTTAGAACAGATTGACACCCAGCAAAAACTGGGTGGCTTGTACCTGTAGTGCCTTAGCAGTACTTCTTGCGTCTTCGAAATTCATTCCTGCTTGCTCGTGAGCTAAGTTTGAACTCTTTGGTTAGTTGAACTGATTCTCGATACTGATATGGTCATCACAGCTTACCCAATGTAAGCTTTTCTCGAGCTTCCTTCCATGCCTCCACGTGTCGCTGTAGCTCTTCCTCACTCTTCATGCAAGCGATTTCATGCTTGGCACGTTGTTCATCAAACGACAGCAAGAACGCCTCGCACAGACGACGTTTTTCACTGCCCGATCCCAAATCGACGGACGATTGGCTCGTATCTCGTGCGTTGATCGCTTCTGCTGTCGTCGCCATCGCTACACGAAGAGATTGTAACTTGGACTCACGCAGACGAACACATTCTCTGTGAAAATGGAATGTGTGATCAAATATGTTCGACATTGACTCATCCAGATTCGTCTAGAACGCGTACTCGAGATCTCCATTGCTGGTGAGAAGTGCCTCCAGGGTCTGACGAAGCTTGCACATCAACTGTGTGCGTTGGCGAAGACACTCGTCGAGTTTCGCCACCTCGGACGACAAGATATCACGCTTCTTCGTCAGCCTGCCGCACAAAATTCTCACAACGTGAGCCATTCGGATTGACTCGCGCATCGACCGCCCCGGCCTGGCCGTACAGCTCCAGCGAGAACGACGGTATCGCCACGCCCTCGCTCGCGGTGGTCTCCACCACTCGAATCTTCGCCATCGAATCCGTCGTCGCGCTGCCGTTGCGTGGACCCAGTGTGCCCGTGTCCACCGCCGACATGATTACCAGGGTGTGGTTCCGCAAATGCCCAACTTGCCCGCCCCCATTTTTTCTCTCTGTTTGTGGAGTGATGGTCACTTCAACCAATCTAAAATAATGTGGCAAACATCAAATACAAAAATATGTGCACCACGTAGAAAGAGAGCGGTGGAACCTGACCAGCGATTCGAAAAAATCCTGCGACCAGCATCACCAATTGCTGCCCGTTGACTTGCCTCGCGGCGAAGTCTCTTGATCCCTCCCGCGAATGGGCCGGCGCTCGAACTTCTCCAGCGAACATCGCGATTGGATCGCCGACCAATTGCTACGCAGCAGCGAGACTCCGCGATCGCCCGAGGTGTGGCGCGCGCTCTATACCGCGTTTCTTGAGCAGTTCCCGGACGCCTGCGACGTGAAAGGCGAGGCCATCACGCAGACACGGTACAAGAGCTTCGCGATCTACACGGAGAACCGCCAAGAAACGAGCTTGGTCTCGCGAGTGGCTGCCCACTTACGGCGCCACGAGCTCCTCCAGCGGAACCTGACGGCGCTTGTGGAGACACGCCCACACACCGCGGAACCTAGTGGCGACAACATGGCGGATGCCGATTTGGCCATCAAGAGTGAGGTGGTCGATCACTCAGACGACGGCGATTTCGATGTTGTGGTAGTGCCGCGAGCACCGGCACCGCTGCTACGCACACGTGCGACGGCCATTGCGACCCGCGACGATAAGGAGCAGCATCCAGGCACTGCGGACCCACGTTCGGCGACGTTTTCGGCAACGCGACCGACCTCCGCGACGCAACGGAGAATTGTGCGACGCGGAAAACACACACCGGACGCGAATGAGTCACTTGGTGATACACTAGCCACGCCAGTCGCATCGACGGTCGGGGTTGATTCCTCGCGAAAGCGACCACGGGTTGAGATGATGAATATGACCCCTGTGGTTCGGAATCCAGTGAACCAAACAGAGTCATCGGCCTGGACTGAGCAAAAGGAACCAAAGGACCATTCTCAGAAACAGCTCAGCCATAACCCAGTGGCGAGGACAGAGGTAGGAGGGATACGAATGGAGGCGGAGAAAACTACGAAGGATACAGGTAAATGGAAGTCCAAGTACGAGGCCGAGAAGAAGAAAAGTGAAGGTCTCCAGGCGCGCTTGAACGAAGCTCTATCGTTGATATCATCGCAGGCGAAGCAAATAGAACGGTTGGAGGCGACCATTGCAGCCGGGATGCGAGGGAATCCTGTTTCGACCCTCGCCAACACCCCCGACGTCGGCGCGTTAACGTTCACAATCCGCCTCGATGTTGATGTCTCCCAGAACGGCCAGCGGCTACAGACGACGACCCACGCGCTGCGCGTTGACACAGATGCAGGTGTTGAGCCAACATCTAGTTGAAGAGCTACTGCATCGCATTCGCAAAGTTCCTCACCAAGTGAGATACGTATTAAGCCAAGCACCAGAGATCCACGTACGTATGGGGACGCTACCCCGTGGGGCTACTGTACCTACACGTCGCTGCTGCGCTCGCGCACCCAGATTGGAGGAGTTCGGAGGAGAACGTCAAAGCAGATTAGAAAGTCGATTACGTCAGGCTCGACAACGTTCTCGGCGTGAGGGTTTCAATAAAACTGCCCCGGAGGACACATTAGCGATGTTTGGATGTATAGAACAGAACAATTGCATCCACATTGAGTCTGGAACCAAGAGGGGCTTTCGTTGTCTAGTAGCGCATTCTTTCGCACGAATATCCCTACATCTGTCGACATCGGGAATATATTCGTGGTAGTACTGGACCTCAACTTAGGCCAACGCAACGCCGTGACTGTCTTCATTGGCGTGTGCCCGACATCATGGAAAGACCGATACAAACACGAGTTGGTGTAGCACACAAGCCATGGGCGCACAAAAAAACTTACTTACTTTACTTTTTCAGTTCGATCTATTGGAGTGCGTTAAACGATTCCTATAGCCGGGACTTCCCCAGTTTAATCCCGCGCGTCGCGCAGGAGATGGCGTGTGAGCCATTCGTGATAATCCGACAATAGGAAACCGTCTATGTCGGCAGTGTGAGGTCTCTCGCTCGGGTGGGAGACTTGGACGCTGGCGCACGCGTCCATAGCAATGTTTGCCGCCGCGTCGGCCATCTTGTTGCGGGCACGCAGGTGATGGTGCCACACGTCCACTTTGACCAAGTCCGCCAGACGCCGAGCCTCTCCGTACAGTGGTCGCAGCGCAGCGTTTTTGGGCGGACGGTACCGTTGGAGTTGTCGTAGGATGAGCATACTGTCTCCGACGACCTCTGGCCGCAGGCCCCGCGCGGCAGCTTCTCTGAGCCCGGTGATGAGCCCCAGGTACTCCGCTTGGTTGTTAGTCATCGTCGGTTGGTGGTACGACATGCAGGCACTCCACGCCACTCGTGGCTCTGTGGAGTCGGCGTTCATGGTGACGAGCACTGCTCCCGCCCCTCCGGCGCCCGGATTGCCTCTGGAGCCGCCGTCGAAGAAGAGCACCGAACGTTCGTGCTCCCGTCTTCGGACCTGTGTCGGTCGGGTGTCCTCCGCGTCCGCGAAACAGTCCGTGAGCTCTCGGAGGAGCTGCCGTCTTGGGTCTCGGAGTCGCCTGTCCCGCGGTAGGCGGTGCAAGAGCCCTCTCGTTGTTGATCTCAAAGCGCTGACCAAATAGGTCTCAGCCGTTGCTCCACTCCACTGCTGCTGGCCGTCCTCGATATTGTGGCGCCAACGCCAGATAATCAGCTTGGTTGTGAGCACCTGCTGCTGCCACGCCACCTGTGCGGCGGAGTGGACGAGCTCGACGTCGTCAGCATTAGTCCCCTTCACGTCGGCGAGATCGGGTAGACGCCACAACTCAGCCGGGAACCGGGTAGTTGCAAGTTCAAGATTGCCACTTTCCGCTGTTCGACGCCAGCCGCGCCTTCTTGCCACACATCCAGGGGCGCGCCCACGCCCTCCCGAGGCGGTCCCACAGCTGCTGGGCTGCCGGGCACGTCCAGAAGATATGTTGTGCTTGGCCTCCGTCTCTTACCTCAGGGCAGTGTGGACAGCCATGTTGAGAGTGGAGTCGGTCCCAGCCCTGAATCCGATTGCCTTTCAGCTGCCGAAGTTTAAGTCGTTGTCGTGACGTGGTGGCCACCAGCCGGTCGATGTCTTTCCAAGTCCGCCGCTCCTGCGCCCGCCCTATCACTTGGTCCTGCTCCGTTAGCCGCCGAGCTCGGGTCTCGGTGTCGCGTCTACCCCTCGACGTTTTGGTCGCCCGAATGAATGACTTCACGGTCGCCTTGGTCGCGACAGGTTGCGGCTTGTGCCAGATGGTACGCACCGGACTGAGCCACGCATGGTCGAGGGCGCGCGCGGTCGGTTCGTCCAAGGTGGCTCGGACCTTTGCCGTGACCTCCCTGGCGGTGCTGACAACGCCCAGGTCAATCTGGATCCCGGCGGTCGGCTCCCAGATGAGCTTAAATCCTGGCCCGTCCCGTTGCCGTAGCCGCTAGGAATCAATCGTTGGCGGCTCCGCTCGCACTACCTCAACTGGGTCATGAGGGGCAAGTATCGCCGGGTAGTTGTAGACCAGAAGATCACAAAGCCGACGAAAGCTGCGGGCTGCTGTCGGGGGCAGGGGGTAAGCCATGGTCTTGCACCGGAACCGGGCCTTGCCAGATGCCACCCACTCTACGTCGACAACGTCTCGGAAATCCTTGACGCCCACCTCTCTGCCATTGGTCGTAAGGAGAATTCCATCTCCGCAGATCCGTGCCTCCATGAGACCATGGAAATTAAAGTCGCCGTGGACTGCAGACTGTACTTTTCGAAGGGCGAGAAGCTGCGGGAGCTGTTCTTGGTAGTCCGCGTCGAACCACTCGCCGTCCCACCATCTCGTCGACAACGTGCCGCGTCCGATGTGCTCGAGCAGTGCCAAGCACATCTGGCGTTCTGCCTCGTCCCGTGGCTGAGCGTTCAACCCAGCCAGAATCGCCGCTCCTGTGGCCGGGAGCGTTGCTCGCAGCCGAGGCCCTGTGGTCGAGTCTCTCTGCGGGCGTGGCCTGAGCGCTTTAACATTGTGAGCTCCCCCAAGCAGCTCGCCGATTTCTCCTCGAAGTCCCGTCGCCCGCTCTCCCCACCTCGTCAAAGTGCTGACGCTCAACTGTAGGAATTCACTAGCGATACCCGGCAAACCGAGTCCACCGTCACGCCGAGCTAGAGTGGCCGAGTCGTGGCTCATCCACGCGCGTCCTGAGCAAGTCTCATCGAATCGACCATGCCAAACATAGTTGTGCACGAGCTTCTGAGCAAGCGGATACGACTGGCGGTTGGCCACGCGTGCCTGCCGACATACAGCAGCTTGGGAACGATAACGGCTTGGGCGATCTGGGCGCGTTGGAGGACGTCGGACGTCCTTATCTGAGCCAGTACTAGCCTCGTCCGGAGCTGCTTGATAGTCAGATCCCACACTAGGTCAACGTTGAGAGCGCTAGCCACCTGCGCGCCGAGGGAACGGGCCATTTGGTCAGCCGGGAGTCGTGGGAAGCCCATGTCCTCCTCGCTTGCCCAACCGGTACGCGCTAAGGCGACGGCCACACATTTATCCACGTTCACAGCAAGGCCAGAGACTTGGGCAAACCTGTCCAGCTCCCGCCGCAAGGGGAGACCACCAGTCGGGCGCGCGAGAAAAACAGTCGTGTCGTCCGCGAAGCCGGCCGCCGTCACTTCAGTGCCACTAGGCAGTCGGATTCCTTGGACATCAGCTGTCGCGGCCAGATGGTCGTATAAAGTGTCCACCGCCAGCACGAACAGTACGGGTGCGAAAGGACATCCCTGCCGAATACCATTCAAGATGTCGTACTGCTCTGACACGCGGTCTTCGATAAGATAAGCCGCCGTAGTGGCCATGTGCATCCCCTCGATCGCCTTGACCGTTGTCTCCGGGAAGCCGACACGACGAAGGGCGAGCGTTAAGAATCTTCTATCGAGCGTATCGTACGCCTTGGAAAAGTCAAGCATGACCGCGGTTGCCGAGTTGGGAATCGTTCCGGCTGTCACCTGTGCTGCAATCGCCGTCCACACGTCCAGCGCATCGTGCACCTGTCTATTTGGCACGAAGCCAAACTGCGTCGGAGACACAATCCGCTCTAGTTGCTGCTTAACCCGATTGAGCAGGAGTCGCGAGAAAATCTTGTAGTCCGTGTTGAGTAGTGCGATTGGGCGGAAGTCGAGGCCGCTCCGCGGTACCTGTCTCTTGGGTATACAGAATATCGTGGCGCCTGAGAAGCTCGGCGGGAAGACCCCGGCCGTGTACCATTGATTGAAGAGTCTCGTCAAGAGCGGTGTTAAACGCTCTGCGTGGTCACGGTACCAATCGTTAGGTAGGCCGTCTGGCCCACACGCTTTCCCTCGTGGACAGGCTGCGATCGAGTCGGCTAACTCTGCTTCCGTGAAAGGAACGAGCAGTGGAGCAGTCAACACCTGAGCCTTTGGTGGTGGTAGATCCTCAAAGTATGCGTGGATCCACAACCAGAAAGTGCGCCGCTCGAGTTCCGTCATGGGCCGATTCGAACCTTGCGCCGCGACGACCACAGGCTTGAGAGCACATGCCAATTCCTCAGCGTACTTGCCAGTGCTGACCGGCTTGCTCGGCTCGGTCTTCTTGGCAAAGAGAAGCGTTTTGGTGGCTGCGGGGTCGCCCCACGCGGGTGTTGAAGCAACTCGTGAGCTTGCTTTCTTTGCGGTTGACTTACTCGCGTAGTTCGTTTTTGCTGCGTTCTTGTTCCAGCCCTCTCTTGTGCGTTGTTGCCCCTCGTTCGCTCGCACATCACCAGTCACATCGCCGCACGGAGTTCCCTCCCCATCTGGAGGTGCCTTTGGGTCGCCCGGCGGCCCCGCCCCCCTCGACGGTGGTTTCGTCTGCTCCATACTGGAGCCAAGTCAAGCTCCAAAGGTCGCTCGCGTCCCTGTGAGTGGCTTACCCCGAGAAGCCAGGAACGGAGAAGTTGGTGCTGTGGCCGAAAGGTCGCTTGCGCGGTCGGCCGCAAGCTCGGAAGTGCGCACAAAAAAACGTCCTGATGGATGCGTACCGGCGACGTGCGTCGGAGGTGGTAATCTCCGAGATGCAAGACAGATATGGAAAACCTCTAACTAACGAAATGCGAGAGGCCGAACCCGCATGAAGCTGATGAAGAGTATTTTCAAAAGCTTCATTGAAGATGAGGAGGTTAACGCTCCGTTGTCGTTTCCAGTTTTGTCGCCTTAGGAAAAGAGTGCGATCTTTGTCTTCGGCGACACGTCGCCGATGCCAAGAGTCTCTCAGAGCGGCAAAACAGAACGATCCCAGTTGGAATGTCGTTGCAGGGCATTTGGTGTGCATGCAAGCCATCCAACCGACGAGTCTTCGAACCATTGCTTCACATACTTTCCTGTTGTAAATTAGCCACAGGCTTTGAAAGCCGCTTTGGCCCAAATGTACTGCCACACTCGGTCACCACGACTGGCCAGAAAGTTGCACGTTCTCAGATCAGGATTGACATAAACGCTGATGGATAGGATACAGGAAAGGCCACATGGCTCGTTTATGTGTACGTACAAAGATGATAAGTGATCGTCTGTGACGTGTGATAAATCCTTGCCATTGGTTTCTTCCCTATCTTCAGAGAAAGATAGGCTGCATCGTGTCCCTCGAACCCGTTCGGTTCGAAAATGTCATGCCAACCTTTTGCCCAATCATGAATCCGTGAAGGCACAACACACGATGTGTCATCAGCTTGGAGGTTGCGACCTCGGACAGATTTCGCTCAACTCTTCACCACCTGAGAATTCGCCACTGGCAATACATTGCACACGTACCACGAAATGAGCTGATTGGGCGTGATTATCAGCACCCCTCCTAAGAGGATGCGCCTTCTATCTTCGTGGGCATCTGGACCGCCAAGGAAGCCGGGAAGGCCCTCATCGTCCCGCAGCTCACAATCCGTTTTCGTCCGTCGGCCGCACAAGCATTCCCATCGCAACAAGCACCATGAACGCTCGTCTTGCCGCCGTCATCGCCGCCCTCGCGGTCGCCAGCGCGACCGCCAACGCCAACCCGACCGTCGTCGACCGCA
>JAADVT010000166.1:0-44937 GCA_023335895.1 Pythium rishiriense
CAACCCAACCGTGTCAATGGGATGCATGGTTCTCACGTGCCGTATCTGTGCACAGACGGCCACGATTGACAACGTGGAAGAGCCCAGTCTGTGCTCGTATCTCATTACTGTTTGCGTACCGTCGTTGTGCGTCAAGCCGCGCCAGCCTGACACCCCGTACAACAACAAGGCGATTGTGGAGAAGTGCTCGGCTGAGTTCTCCAAGACCCATGCTGACAAGTCTTCGCCTGCGTCGTTCGCGGCCCTTCGCTGGTCCACTGTCATCTCGGAAGATAGCTCCGAATTGGACTGGGCGAGAAACTTGGAGTTCAAAACGTAGATCACACATGGTACAGCAGAGCTCCAATGCGAGGCGCGTCCGTTCGGGAGCAAAAGTACTGCTTTTCATTTCATTAGGAAACGCGAATCAACAAGTGAAGTCTGAGAGACACTCTTGGTCCCGAAATGCGATCGAAACGCTGTGAGTAGTTCCTCAAGAAGGTACGTTGCAAGTGCGGAGATGGCGTGATTGTCAAACCACAGGTCAAATGCCGTAAAACACTTTCCAGAACGAACAAGTTCTCGTTAGAGTTGACATATGACGGACCAAAATCCACCAGCAAACGTACCAAAAGATTCATGAGCATCAGGTCGTTTTCGAGTCCGAGATAGACGACTCGAGTGAAACGAGAATTCGTGTCTACAGAGTTGACAAAGCGAGGATGATAGGCTCGCGGAGTTGCTGGCCACAAATGGTGATGTTGATTCACGACATCGTACCTGGTAAGAAGTATGACTGCCGAGTGGTCGACATTTCCGGCGGGATCCCGAAAAAGCGCGTCAAGCAGGTCTCCATGCGGTAGAGACGCCACCGGAATTGGTCATCTTGGTTCTCGATAAACGATTTCAGGAAATCGCTCAGCTCAGCGGCATGTTCAACCATAGTCTGAGTTGTCTGCATTCCGGACGAGTGCCAACCATGGATGAAGCTGGTCGTCGATTGCGGCTGCCATGGCATCATGCCTGACCGGCCCCGAGTAGCACCACCGCCAATTCGCATTGGAGTGGGTTGCTTTCGCGGATCAGATGGGGCATCATGGTCATTATCACCCCGCCGAGCCGCGTTTATGTCGTGTACTGCGTTGTAGAGTGTCAAGTATTTTCGCTTCCATCGGCGCGTGAAAAACATCTCAAACGTCTGACAATCCGGCATGCTACTATCAAGCCCACGTCCGACAGTCAATCCAGCGGTCTCCTGTTTCAGTTGTTCAACGATCTCGCTCATCGTTCCATCGGCAAACGGATACGGGGATCGGCAATGCAAGTAGAAGCCGTGGTACGTCTCATCCACAATGAAGCAGCTGACTTTAGCCACGGTACACAAATCCACGAACACTTGCTCACGCGGTTCGTCGAAGAATCGCTCATATATGAGCCACTTCCACACGCGTTGAATGAGGCACTGCAGAAGCCAGAGCAAAGTCACTGTCGCAAAGCGCAGATACATATTTGTCGAGAGATTCTCGTCGGTCGTCAAGGTTGAAGCGGTCATTGCTGTCGTCGTCATGTGTGCCATCTGAGAGCGAGGGACGGGAAGCGCAAGTGATCGCAAGTCACAGCCGTACAGCAGAAACAGCATGAAAACAAGCGTCAAACGAAGTGACGTCCGACGCGCGGTCTGGAGTTTGTTCCATTCGTTGGCCACAAGTATCGTGCGCCAGATGCTCACTGGCGCTGGCTGCACTTGGCTCGAGTCCATGTCGATCACCTTTGCGCGTGGCTTCTCCCAGTCGATCAGAAACAACTGCGTACGTGTTTGCTGGTACACGCGATACAGTATAGTCGCAAGCTGGAACGTAAACGCCGACTCCAACATCACGCGGAACGGATAGTACTCGTCTTTACGGGCGCGTCGGAGCTGAGAGTTGGTCTCAGGAAGAAGCAAAAACACCGTCGACTGAAGTTTAAAGAACAGGAGGAAGTACGCGCACAGAATGAAAATGACGAAGAAGCACGCGCGCGCGAAATTGGAGACCAAGCTCGTGACGAGGTGCAAGAATGAATGCCAGGCCGTCAGCGCCATCTCTTCGTGTCGTGTATTACGTCGTTGCCACGTGAAGATGTGTAGCACGACGCGAAGTCCGGCCGTGGTGCACGCAATCGAGAAGATCGTTGTTGCAGCCGACCAGAAGCGGGTCGTGTCGGACGCATAGACGACCTGGAAGTCGATGGACGCAGTCTTAAATGGCGTTTGGGTATCTATGTACGAGATCGTCAGCACCGGAGGGTGGATGGAACTAGGGTCATCGCTCTGTGTGCGGATCGTGAGCTTGATGGAGTCGGCATATCGATAAACGCGAGTCTTACTTTCGCCGACTTGAACACCAGAGGCGACGTCGAAGAGAAAGAAACGATTGCTCAAGAAATCATCTTGTGCATCCGAAGAGCGTACATTGCGATTGATGTACAAACCGCGCTCGTCGGCGTAGTTCAGGTTTTTCACGGGAACTGGTACGTAGTGTCCCTCCGTGCCTTCTGCCTTGGATTTATCGACGAGGAAGAGCTCGTGGAGTTCCATGTTGTTTGCCTCAAGGGTAGACAAGTCACACGTGAACTGGCTAGCCGTGCTCACTCCAAATCGGGTCCACATTGGAATCGCAGAGGTGGAGGAGGCAGTTGCGGAGACCGAAGCGTCGAGACAATACAAGAGCTGATTTGTAAGGCGCTGGAAACCCTTGAGAGTGCCATTGACCGTGTACGACGCTAGAATGAACTCCAGGTGGTCATGAGTGTCGGCGTTTGCTTCCTCGTCGAACGACATCTACGGAGGACACACAGCGTTAGCTGGTCGCATTCTCCCATCCTGCCAAAATCAAGTTATGTACCTTCATTCCGATGCTATTGGACTCGAGCACGCTTCGTGCGTTGGTCGCGTATTCCAGGAACGGCAACGTGTAATACCAGCCACTCATGCCGTTTGCCGACGTCGCCCGACCACTCTTCTGGATGAGATCAAACATTGCACAAGGAGCTGTCGTCGCACTCAGGTGCTGCAGCACACACAGGTTGCCCAGCGCTTGGCAGAACCGGTTCTGCTTCTCGTTCTGGTAAAAGTAACACTCACTTGATGCAAGCAGGAACGTGTCCTGCACGAGATCTACAACCAACTAGGATGTCACGAGAACTCCGTCAAGCCAAGGACCACAGTATCTAACGCACCACTCAAGAACGACAGTGCTGTACTCGTGTCCGTTGTACCGTCGACGCTGAAGTCGGCAAACTTGACTGTTGCCGCGAGGTTCATGTTGATTTTGCTGCTGAGGATGGCCGTTCTAGACTGTGCCACGCACTTGCTGACTCCAAGCCACGTACTTGTGACAAGTTCATACCCAGACTTGCACACACACGTCCTCTCTCCGCTCGCCGTGTCCACCGCGAGCGTCATGGCGGGATCACTGCATGGTGCGCACTTGCCAGTCGTTGAATCGCTGAGTGTGGTGTTGGCACATACCACACATTCTTTGGCCGGGAGAAGCGCACCAGTCTACCAACCCCAACAGACGTGCGAGTGTAAGGAGAGGCCTGCGCATGGGAACCGAGACTCTAAAATTCTCACCGCATTTAGCTCCACGAGGATGGAATTCGCGGCGCACTTGCAGTCACTCGTCGTAGCATCCAAGCCGAGCGTCGAGTTCCCACACGGAAGGCATCGAAGGTGGTCGCTGCTTGGCACTAGGCCGACCGGGCAGCTCATACAATGACCCAAATTGCACGGGGCCGGCCATGTCGACGCACAGGACGCATCTTCCTCACTCGTCCAGTACGCAGCATTCCTGTGGAGTTCAGTATTAGTGTGTGAGGATGTACAGCTCCAGCAACGACAAAAGTCTCCTCAAACGTACTGGCACGTGCAAGACGCGACAACTCCAAGTGCGTTGAGATCCTTTGCGTTCGGTGTCTAGTGAGAGCGGATCAGTTGTGAGCTTCACGGTGATGAGAGTTGTGTCGCTATAGCTGCTGACGCAGCTCGTACCAACAAGGAGTTCGATGCAGTCGCTCCACCAGTTGGGCGAGTACAGCTATTGCACCCGAGTACAGCTTCATCATAATATTCGCTAGCTGCACTGCAAGACCGAGAGGTAGACGACGGTATGAAGATCACAGACCCCGATCCCCCTTGGCCTAGCAATGCCACAACGACGACAAGGAGGATACGAGGCGGGAGTGGCGGCGATGTAAGGCCCATGACTCGGATATCTATTGCCTGTATCCTTCCGAAGGATCCTCCTGGGGAGCGAACATGCTGCCGAGGCATTCCTTGAAGACCCTTAGCAGCCCGACCCCTCCCAGAAGCTCCGGCCGTTGGATCGAAACGGCCTGGCGGAGGCCGCGGTTGCAGAAGCTGGCAAACCGGGTTGCCCAGTCTCATACAGCAACTGCAGGGCGGAAGCTATTTTGCTCAAATCGGGCCGCGTGTTCGAAATAGCGACGCCACTGTGTGGCAGCATTTTCGCGCTCTCCTCGTGCCACCATGCGACGATGCGGCTCGGCGTTGCAAATAGGCTGGCGCAGAGACGTCACGCGCGGCTCATATCGCCGACTCTGTGGGGCTCTGGGAATCGCTTCGAGCGCATTGGGCAACGGCCGCAGCCACTCTAGAATTATTGCCCGTGCCCACCACGTATCGTCGTTGGCCGTGTTTGTAGCGCTTTGCGTGTGAGCGTTCTGCGAGTGAGAGGATCGATTCGAGTCAGCAGCTGTAGATATCGCAATGGGGAACTCAGCCTCCAACGAAAGTGCCCCAGGCGCTCGCTTCCTTGCGGGATGTCCTCCGGTAAGTGGTGGTTGTCCGATAATGGGTTGCTTTGGTGCGTGGCAAGTGAACGAGCATGCTCTCTACCTTCTAGATCCCTCCCTGTCCAGACGAATCAGAGGTCCAGACCGAGTTCGATCGCTTATTGAGGAGCAAAATGGTTCCAGCATCGGCATTAGATGAACTCAGTTCGATGGAATCGACCGACACGAAATGGCTCTACGTCTGCATCGATAGGCATCTTGCGACACCGGAAGCGGCCACGACAGAACTACTTGACCCGCGAGTTTGTGTGCAAGAGATCCTAGACCCTCAGTTTCAATTAGACGGCCTGCATGACCTCTTTCGAGCTGTTCGCATCAACATCATGCTGCATCCCAAGTACGTATTGATCGCGCACACCCGCGATGAACCCTATGGTCTGATCATGGTTGCTCTCTAGGGAATGGATCGAGAGATTTGTCGTTGCTGATGGCGTGCAAGCACTTGTGAGTCTGCTGAACCCAGCTAAGGCTGTCTCCGACTTGGTCCACATCGAGGCGCTCAACGCGCTCTTCGCGCTCTCCAGCTCCAGCCACGGAGTCCACGCAATGGTGCAATCAGGGGATTGTTGCGAAGCCCTCGTGGATTTGTTCACAACATCGCCCTCAAGCCTTCAGCGTGGCCGTGTACTAAAGCTGCTAGGTATTCTTTGCTGCCAGAGCCAGCAGGCACAATCGGCTGTGATCGCTGCATTCAGTTGCAACAGCGCCAAGCACGAATCCAACACAAAGTTCGGACTGCTGTCGTCCAACTTTGTACGCAGCGAAGGCGATCTTCCCTTCCAGCTCGCTGTTCTAACATTCGTGAACACGGTCGTGAACACCACTCTTGATGCGACGGAGCGTGTGGCCATCCGAGACGATCTCGAGAAGGTAGGCTTCGTGAGTGCGCTCGAGACGTACAAAACTGAAGATGGGGAGCACGCGTCGACAGCGATGGCGATGCAGATTCAAGTCTTTCTCAAGAGCCACACAAACGATCGCGCCAGAACGACTGGTGCCCCTGGTGTGGTGCAACGACGGCTATCGCTCGACATTCCTGCAGCAGCCGATGAGCCAACAATCTCTTCCGTGGTGATGACGGCAGAGCCCGATATCTCAGCTAAAACTCCAGCCACGGGTCAGGACTCGGCGCAGTCGACTCCACTGGCCGATGGACCTCGTAGTCTCCAAACCAGAAAGTCACTCCGACTTGAAATGGCCGAGCTTCACACGGAGACCGAGGAAGTCGGCGGAACGCCAATGATCTCGCCACCACCCGCCCCTGATCCTCTCCAACGTCGACCCTCGGGGTCTTTGCTGCCTTCCTTGTCGATTCCCAAAGTGAGTATCGCGTTTTCTTCCACCAAATCCTCCGAGAGCTGTGAGAAGGCCAGTCAATTTGTAGCGGATGTTTCTCAGCCGAAAACGGAGCAGGGTGTGACAGAGTCGCCAGTGCCACCTGAGACCGTTGCTCAGCCTTCATTAGAGAGTATCTTGTCGATGCTGCAACAAGGCACGAAGGCTCTCGATGAGAAAACGAACAAGAAGTTGCTCAGCGTGCTTGCCAAGCTCGCAACCTCAATCTCGGCGGAGGGAACGACAGCATGCGGCAAGGTGGTAGATAAACTCGAACAAACTCTCACATCGCCGGACGAGCCAGTCCACCACAAGTCGCCAGCGTCGTCGCCTGTTCTACCGAACAGAATCTCGCTGCGGCTTCCAACGCGCTACAGCGACTCGGATGTGTACGCGTTGGCTACCGGCACACCGGCAAAGGCGTCAGCTGCTGCGTACCACAACCGTTTCCACTCGGAAGAGAGTTCACTCGGGGTGTCTGGATCAGGAGATGCCCCAGCTAGGAGCCCTGCGCACTCGCACTATGAAGAGGAACACAGTCCGCGTCGATCGATGACTGAGACGGAAAGCTGCGACGAATCATGCCACGAACACGAGACAAAAGCGAGAGCAAAGCCGAGCAGCGCCAAAGTCGCGCTTGCTGGGTTCTTCCAGCACCTGAAAAAGGGTCAGGCATTACCCACCACGCCAGCTCCAACTCCGATGGCGACAGCCAGTGTCAAAAAAGACGCCCGACGACCCGTGTTTCCGTCCTTCGGCATGAACTCTGCTGCGCCGTCGCCGATGCCCGGACACGTGGGGTCGTTTGCGCTGCCCCCGCTGACGCCATTAAAACCGTCGATCTCGATTTCGTTGCCGCCATTGACACCAGTGCGACCTCAAGTTGTTCCCACCCCGCCGACGACAATGTCCTCACTCTTATCACCTCGTGTGAAGGAAGAGCACCTCGAGGCTGTGAAAGAAGAGGAAGCCGAGGCGCCAAGCCCTGCCACCCACGCGTCAGAATCGACGGGACCTGACATCTCGAAATTTCGGAAGCTTCTCGCTATGGGAGCACCTAAAGCAGCCGTTCGTGCCAAGATGCAGCAAGCAGGGGTTGATCCTGATCTGCTGGATCGGCCAGACGCCCCCACTAAGCAAGAGCCCACCATTGCGCCGCCGCCACCAGAGACAAAGCAAGAAACGCCTGATACGACGTCCTCGACGCCAGATATTTCGAAGTTCCGTAAACTGCTCACCATGGGAGCTCCTCTGGCCGCGGTCAAAGCAAAAATGCAGCAAGCGGGTCTTGACCCGGCCCTTCTGGATCAAGCACCCAGTGCTGCGCCCACTCCGGTAGCTCCAACAGCAGCAGTCGCCCAAGAGGCAAAGTCGGATGGTTCTCCAGCTGTGACAGCGCCAGTCTCCACCAAGATCAAAGATGATCCTTCATACGCGAAGTTCTTCAAGTTGCGTGCGATGGGTGCGCCTGCCGAAGCTGTCAAAGCCAAGATCCGCCAGGCCGGCTTAAACCCGGACTTCTTGGATACACCAGATGCCGATATGCCGTCTCCAAGTGTAGTAGCTGTGTCAGCACCAGCGCCGGTGGCACCTGAAGCCCCCGCTGCGGCTGTACGCGTGCGTGATGATCCAGAGTATGCCAAGTTCTTTAAGCTTCTGTCGATGGGAGCTCCCCCGGCGGCCGTGAAGGCCAAGATGCAACAGGCTGGAGTCAACCCAGACTTGCTAGACACGCCGGATGCGATCTGTCCAGCGAAGGGAGCCACCGCAACTGCTGAGGCGCCGCCTGCAGCCGTGCGGGTTCGAGATGATCCAGAGTATGCCAAATTCTTCAAGCTCCTTTCGATGGGTGCCCCAGCCGCGGCTGTCAAGGCGAAAATGCAGCAGGCAGGCGTGAATCCGGATCTGTTGGATACGCCCGACGCGATCGTGCCTCCGAAGGGCGGCAGTAATAACAACGCAGATGATACGAAGCCCGAGCCGCCCAAGAAAGTGCTGGTAAAGGACCATCCGGACTATGCCAAGTTTTTCAAGCTCAAGACTATGGCGCCCGTCGAGGTTGTCAAGGCCAAGATGCGTCAATCTGGACTGGATCCGGATCTGCTTGACACACCCGATGCGGAGATGCCAACCAAGGGTGGGCCAGAGACCCCAGAGGCTCCCGGAGCGCCCTCCAAGCTTGGTGGAGCTGCTGGCGCGTTGAACAATTTGTTTGCTAATCGCTCGAGCAGTGGCGATCCATCTAGCAACCAAGCCGCTGCGAACCAGCCGGTAGTGCTCGTCAAGGATGACCCCGCGTATGCCAAGTTCTTTAAGCTGGTAGCAATGGGCGCGCCGGCGGACACCGTCAAGGGCAAGATGCAAATGGCAGGGCTCCGTCCAGAGCTACTGGACACGCCCGACGCGCCACTGAATCCGGTGGCACCATCGACGGGGACTTCCTGCAATCAAGCCAGCAACAACGCCGGCACGGCCCCAGCTGCTCCAGTGCGTCGCGGGAACCTGACGTTATCCATCAAGCCACCCGTTGCCAAGCCGACGACGCGGCCGCTTTACTGGCAGCAGCTCAAGGGTGACACCATCCGAGGGACGATTTGGGAGGAGTTTGAGAAGGAGCAAAGCAAAGAGAACAACGAGTTGCCGCTCTTCTTGGGCGACTCGGAGCTCGGCCTGCTGGAGCAAGAGTTTCCAGCCCAAACAGCGCCTGTGACTGGCCCGGGCAAGCCGACTCGATCCATGTCGATGGACCAGATGCCGAAAGAGCTCATGTCACCTCGCGTGGTCTTCCTCATTGACCGCGGTCGCGCCAACAACATCTCGATCATCATCAAGCAGTTCCGCATGAGCCACGCCGCGATCCGCGAGGCAACGATGAAAGTGGACGCGAACGTGCTCACGTTAGAGCGTGTACAGGGGCTCATCAAAATCCTGCCCACGGACGAAGAAGTCGCGGCGATCACGGGCTACCAGGGCGATCCGCTCTCGCTCAACGAGGCCGAGCGCATCCTCAAGGAGCTCATCACGGTACCGCGGCTCAAGCAGCGCCTGACGGCCATGCAGTCTCGGCTCCAGTTCCCACAGTTTGTGCGTGACCTGCAGCAAAAAGTCGACAAACTACGTGCTGCGTGTACCGAAGTGGGCACGAGCAACGAGTTCAAAACGATTCTCCAGGTCGTTCTGCAAGTCGGTAATCGGTTGAACCAGGGAACGCCTCGCGGCGGCGCCAAGGGGTTCCGGCTCGGTGATCTGACGAAACTCGCGCAGCTCAAGGCGGCTGATAAAACGTCGACGCTCCTCCACTACGTGGCGCGGATGATCCGCCAGAAGAAGGGCAACGCCGTGAGGCTCAGTGAGTCACTAGCGTCGTTGTACGATGTGCAGAACATCCCGATCCCGGAACTGCCGGCCGACATGGCCAAGGTCGCGGAGTGCGTCGACTACGTGACGAATGAAGTTGGCGCTCAGATGCTCAAGAACGCCATTGAGGAAAAGGAGCCGTGCGACCACTTTGTCAAAGTCATGGGTGACTTCCTCGACACGGCTGCGGCCACGACCAACGCTTTGAAGGCCGATTTGGAGGCGATGATCGCACAGCTCAAGGGAACAATGCAGCGCTTTGGCTTCCAGGGGGATAGTGACAGCAACGACGATGGGGCAGCCGCCGGTGGCCACGAGACCAACTCGGCCAGCTCCAACCATGCCGCGCTAGCGAGTGCAGGTGAGTTCTTCATGACTATTTACGAGTTCAGTGTAGCGTTGACCAAGGCCGATCGCGAGAACGAGGTCAAGCGGCTCCGTGAGGAGGCCCGTGCGCGACAGAGCATGAAGCCAAAGACACCAGCGCTTGGCCCGCGTAGCATGTCGTCGCGCGACATGATGCGGAAATCTTCAGTCCAGGAGAGAAAGCGCGAGCCGATGACCGAAGGGGTTACTGGCAGCGCCGGGCCCGAGGCGCCAGAGGCTGGCAAGGCCAAGGACAAGGCTTCAGGAAGCCCCGCAGGCCCGCGGACGTCGCCTATGCTACGCCAGCGGTCCGCAAGCCTCAGCTCCATCGTTGAGAACAACGTGAACATTGAGGCCATCCTGAGCACGCTCCCGGCCAAGTCCCCGAGCTCGATGAGCTCTAGCGAGAAGCCGTCGACACCCTCCGCTAGTTCCGTTGAGAAGAAAATGGTGGACGTAACAACAGACAAGACGCCAAACGGAACGCCGGCCAAGAAGGCCGAGACGCCCGAGACCAAGCCATCCTCGATCAAGCCGCCGACCAAGTTTGTCAAGCCCAGCGCGAGCGGCACTACTAGCACCGACAAGGACAAGGGCCCCGTGAAGCCCAAGTCGGCAATTCCACTACCTGGCAAGATCGTCAAGAGCGCGACGGCGTCGCCCAAGGCGACAGACAGTGCCACAGGGGCTGTGCCACAGAAAGCTGACTACAGTGTTTGCTACGAGTCGCCGCTCGGGCTGACGATGCCCGAGTCGCTCGACAAGCCCAAAGTCACGGAGAAGCCCGAGTTCGAGGAGATCACGCCGTTTGACATGGCGTCCATCGAGGACATTCGCGCCCAGCTCGTCAAGAAGCACGTTGGCCCGGAGGGCAACAACAGCGTCGACGCGACCTCGTCGGCGTCCTCCACGACCAGCAAGAGCACCTCGTGCTCCTCCCCGGAGGAGTCGACGGCGGAGATCGACATGTACGCCGAGGCGTTCGAGGACGACGCATAGACGACCAGCGTCGTTGTGTGAATAGTGGTGTTGGAACTCCCAAAGAATGTCTAAACTTGCCCACCAACCCCAATCAGTGTCACGTTTTCGGGGCAACCGGGCGCCTCTTCGTCCCGTTGTCGCATTGAGCGAGACCGTGTATGTTTGTTGTAGGAACACAATGGGTCGCCGCCCGCGCGGTGTGATTGTCGCGGTGCTCCTCGTCGCCGCTCTTGGGGCCACGGTCTCCGGGACGACCCACCAGTACGTACTTGTGTGGTCTCGGATATTGGTTGGCTCCGCTAACCGCCACATTCTAGGTGGAGCTCATACGAGTCGCGCGTTGCGGACGGGCTCTCGCCGCCACCCGATGGCGTCCGCGCTCTCCCCGGACGGCGGCTCGCGACGACGGTGTCTCCACTGACGTTCTTCCGCGCCGTCCCCGGCCGCGGGCTCCGCGGGTGCCTCGAGGGTGGCCAGTTCGCTCCGTCGACGGCCGACGCGTGCGCGCAGCGGTGCCTCGCCGACCCGTTCTGTCTCTCGTTCGATCTCGAGACCTCGACGCAGACGTGTTACGTGTCGTATACCGACCGGTACGCGCGGCCGAGTGCGTTTCTCGAGTTCCCCACGGGCGTCTACTACGAGTGGCAGGGCGCCGTGGCCTCGCCGACGCTCGAGCCCAACGGTGGCCGCTTCAACACGCAGCCCGCCGTGCGCCTGCTGACCGCCAAGCTCGGCGCGGTGATCCACTACGCGGTCGTCCGCACGAACGCAACGGCGTTGACGGCGAGCGATCTCGTGGGAGGGAACGAAACCGGGTACGCAATCGCTCAGAGTGGTGACGTCGTCATCCTCCCTCCGTACGCGTGCCGCATCTACGCGATCGCAGTTAAGGACGGCATGGCCGACAGCGCGCTGGTCGTGTCCAACGACTATCGGATCTACGGTGCGGCTGTGCGTAGTCTCTCTCTCTCTCTCTCTTCCTCAGTCGTGACCCCCGTTTTCATGGGCAGCGGCCAAGTACATGTTCCTCGTGCCGAGCTTCAACGGCATGTTCCACGGACTCGTGACGCGCATCCAGCTCGACATCCGCGGCAAGAAACGGCCGCGGCCGGCGCGGTTCCTCGAGTTCAGCGACTACGAGTCGTACTTGGGCACGGGCCCGTACGCGACGCAGGTCGCGACGATCGACATGGCACAACTGGACCCGTCCTTCACGGGTTTCCAAGGAGGGTTCTCGGCGTTCGGCAAGACGGCCTTTGTCAATGAGACGTACTTGACCCCGGCCGCGGACGACAAGAACTACTTCATCCCGACCTGGCGACTCGTACTCGCGGCACAGTACACGCCACACCCACAGCGCACGGGCGTGACGCCGCTCACGCTCGACAGCGAGTACCTGTACCTCACACCATACTACAACGGCTTTGCGTACATGGGGCAGATCATCCGCGTGCTCACGATGACCTTCAACTGGTCCACGCCCGTGATCCAGCAGCTCAACCTCACGCAGATCGACCCGACGCTCTCGGGCTTTGTGGCCTCGTTCACGGACGACACGACGTACGCCTACTTTGTGCCCAAAGAGAACGCCCAGGGGCTCCACGGCAAGTTCGTGCGGCTCACGCTCGAGGACTTTTCGCCCTCGGGCGTCCAAGTGCTCGACCTCGCGCTCCTCAACTCGCGCTACGTCGGCTTTAGCAGTGGCTTCAAGTGTAGGTTTTTTTTTTGCTGTTGCTGGTCGTGAAACCTGTAGAGACTGACAGCTCACGCCACCTGTGTGTGCTGTGGGCCCCACAGACAAAAACTACGCGTATCTCGTGCCGTTCCGGCGCCCACGTGTGGGTGACGAGCGCACGACCAACCTCCGCGAGTTCCCCGTGACGAGCTCGGGCGTCGTGGTCCGCGTCGACCTCACGACGTTTGCGACCGCCGACAGCATCGACCTCGCGGAGACCCACCCTTGGCTCGCGGGCTTTAGCGGCGCCGTGCGAGGTGCCGTGCGACCCATCTTGTTCTCCCCGCTTTCGTTGCTCTGAGCTGACCTACAGATTGGTGGCTCTGTTGGCTCCACTGGCAGTGACCCACTACGCGTACTTTGTGCCGTTCCAGCGCGTGCTCGAGCCGGCGTCGATCGAATTGAACCCGTACTCGGGGCTCGTCGCGCGCCTGGACCTGCGCGACTTTGCGAGCGTCGCGTTCCTCGATCTCACGCGTTTGGACGACCAGCTCCGGGGCTTTATCCGTGGCTTTGCCTACAAACAGTACGTCATCCTCGTGCCACACCGCGCGGCGTTCACCAACACGAGCCGGCTCGTTCACTCGGGCAAAGTCGTGCGCATCGACACGACCAATTTTACGCTCGGTGGCGTCTCGGTGCTCGACCTCACGACGGCGCTGCGCAGCCAAGTGCCCGACTACGCCGACCGCGAGCTCCGCGGCTTTAGCGGCGGCGTGGTCTCGGGCAAGTACGGCTTCTTCGTGCCCTACTTTAACGGCCGCGTGTTCTCGGGCAGCGTGTGCCGCATCAACCTCGACAAGTTTGACGAGGTCCAGACGCTCCAGCTCACGCAGCAGGACGACCGGCTGCGCGGCTTTGCCAACGCCGTGCTCTCCAAGACCGAGGCGCCGCTCGAGACCGACCTCTTTGGCGAGTTCCAGATCCGCGCGGGCACGACGACGCCGTACAAGTACATTTATTAACCAGACTCGTTCCGCTTCAGTACCCAAACACGCGCACGCGCAGCGTCTCCTTCCCGCCATTGGCGGCGGTCGTGGAGCTGCCCACGTGGAGCTCGTAGCGGCCACCGCCTTGCTTTTTGTCCTGGCTCCACGTGCCGAGGTACCGGTTGCCGTCGGGGTACGTCATGACGCCGGCGCCATGGCGTCTGCCCTCGTGGAACGTGCCTTCAAACACCTTGCCGCTCGCGTACAGCACCTTGCCGTGGCCCTCGCGGACGTTGTGGACCCACTCGCCGTCGTACGTGTCGCCCGTGGCGCCGTGGAAAAAGCTGCCACGGCCGTGTTGCATCTCGTGGGCAAACTCGCCGCGGTACACGTCGCCGTTGGGCCACGTGAATGTGCCCGAGCCGTGGCGCGTGCCATAGTGCCAGTCGCCGCTGTAGGTCGTGCCGTCGGCGTACGTGTACGTGCCCACACCGTGGCGCTTCTCGTCGTGCCACGCGCCCTCGTACGACTCTTGCAACGGCGAGCCCGGCTGCCACACAAACTTGCCGTGCCCGTGGCGGCGGTCCTCGTGCCAGTCGCCGTCGTACACGTCGCCGTTCTTGTACTCGAAGCGGCCCTTGCCGTGTCTCTTGTTGCGGTGCCACGCGCCGCTGTACCGATGGCCGCTCGCGTACACGAGCGTGCCGTGGCCCTGGATGAGCCCCTCGCAGAACTCGCCTTCGTAGACACTGCCGTTGCGCCAGCGGTACACGCCGCGGCCGTGCTTCTCGGCGCGCACAAAGTTGCCCTCGTACACATTGCCATTGGCGTAGACCATCTTGCCCTTGCCCATGGCGTGGTCGTGCACGAAAAAGCCCGTGAACTGGCTGCCGTCGCGGAAGATGTACGTGCCTTTGCCCTCGCGCAGGTTGTCGGCCCAGCCGCCAATGTAGACGTTCCCCGAGTCGTGGAACCGGTACACGCCCTTAGTCGAGCCGCGGCCGTGGGCCACGCTGTTCACGAAATGGCCGTCAAATACGTCGCCGTTCTCAAACCGCAACTTGCCCGGCCCGTGCTGTCGCCCGGCCAGGAACGATCCGACGTATGTGATACCTTCGCTGGCCACGTACACGCCCCGACCGCCCCAGCGACCGCGCCACCACTCGCCCGAGTACACGGCGCCATTCGCATAGTAGCACACGCCGCGTCCGTGGCGGTAGTCGTTGTGCCACTCACCTTTGTAGACGTCGCCGTCGGCTGTGGACAGAATGCCGACCCCGTGGGCCAGGCCCTCGATTGTCGCGCCGACAAAGCGGTCTCCGTTGAGCTTGGTGAACGTGCCCCGGCCGTGCGGCCGCCCGCGTACAAACTCGCCTTCGTACTTGTCTCCGTTAGGCGCCAACAACACGCCGACGCCCTCGGGCCGGCCGTCCGCAAACTGGCCAATGTATTTTTCTCCGGACGCGCGCGTGAGAATGCCGATCCCATGGCGCTTGCCGTCGCGCCACTCGCCAATGTACTCGCTGCCGTCGGCGCCCTGGTAGATGCCCTTACCGATGCGCACGTTGCTTTTCCACGCACCGACGTAGTGGCTGCCGTCGACGTAGAAGAGCTCGCCGAGCCCGTCGAACGTCTGGTCGGCCGCGGCAAAATCCCCGACGTACAAACTGCCCAGCGGCAGCAGCGTCTTGGCAAATACCGACTTGTCCCGAGAGCGCACGCGGTAGAGCGACGCGAGCCACTGGGTCTTCATGGCCTCGGCGTCCACGTGCTGCAGCGCCGCGAGCGCGGCCTCGTCGTCGTTTGGGTCACTGCCAACGGAAACTGCGGTCGCTGTCATCGCACTAGTACTACTCGAGGGCTTGGCGCCGAACGCGATCCGCTTGCGCGACCGCGAGCGCTGCTGTGACTGCGCGGCCAGCGCGGCCCACTGGGCCATGCGGTGGCGCTGCATCTCCTCCTTCTGTCGCTGGAGCTCGTCGTCAGCCTCCTTGGCGCGCTGCATCTCGCGGAGCTTGGTCTCACCGGGGCCGACGATCTCGCCCGTGTCGGGATCGTGGCTGCACACGCTTCGGCAGAGCGGACACTCTGGGAACGTCGAGGTACAGACCTTGGCCGCGCACACGGGGCAGTACCAGACGTGGACCGTGCGGTAGTGCTCGTGGATCGCGTGGACCGTCGCGGCCTCAAACGTACAGTCCGGCCAGCGGCACATGAGGAACTCGGCGAACGGCTCGGGGGGCGCCCACTGCGAGTCGAGCGTGTACACGTGGAAGTAAAAGTACTCGTTCGTGTGCGAGTCGAGCAGCTCCTGCCACGGCCCGACGGTCCGCGTGACTTTGGAGCGCGCGATCAGCAGCTTGAGCGCGAGCGGACTCGCGAGCACCTGGCGCAGCTTTCTGCGTTCCAAGTCGGCGAGCCGGCGCGCCAGGAAGCCCCGCGCAATGCGCTGGATCGCGACGGCCGCGTGGTGGCGGCGCCGTACGACGGCGGCCGCGCAGCGTCCCTTGAAGCCGCGGAAACGGCACTGGAGCGCCGTGGCCACAAAGTCTCGGCGGTTGCCCACGATCTCCTCGCGCACGGCATTGTCGTGGCGTAACTCGAGCTCCCGGGCGGCGAGTGCGACGACGCGCTTTTCGTACACGCGGCGCTGGAGGCGTGCGCGCCGGAAGAGCGTGAGCCGGTCAACCATCGATCGCGGTGTGGACGGATCATGCAAAGTGTATTATGGGAATGCCTCAAGGGACCGTTATCGTTCCTCTCGGTTCGGAACTGGGAAAGTGAGACCTCTATGAGAAATACACGCCCCGACCACACAAGGGGACGAGGCGACGGCTCGGACGCGATGTTTTAGTTGGTCTTCTTCGGGTCTTTGGTCTTGTCGGCCGTGTGTCCAAAGAGTTTGGTGAGCACAAACCATACAAACCAAAGCACGACGACACCGTTGAAGACGAACGACCCGAACATGAGCGCGAGCGTGGCCATCAGCACGACGCGCCACGCGAGGCGTACGCCGTGGTCGACCGTGCGTGGCGGCTTACACGCGAGTGCGTCGTCCTTTGGCGAGCTTGAGAAGACGGGCGTCGAGGCCACGGGGAACTCAAGCTTGACTTGGTCGTCCTGCCCACGGACGCGCACGTGGGCGATCGGGTGTGGCGTGGCGTCCCAGTCCACCTCGATCATGCCCCAGTTGAGGTACGCGTAGTAATCCTCGCGACGCGGACGAAACTCCCACGGAAGCAACATGTTGGCAAACGTGAACATCAGCGCCGGGAACACGCGGATCTCGGGCGCATGGAACTGCATCTGTAGTGCCAACACAACAAGGTGAGCGTCTCCCTCGGGCGTTTTGTCCATAGAAAACAAAAAGCGTACCCAGCTATGCGTGAGCCCCGAGCTTGTCATCTCGGTGATCACATTCTGGCCGCCAGAGCAGACGACTTGGTTGATCTCGGAGAAGTGGACGTCGCCACTGCAAGAGAACCAGTCACGCACGTCAGTCCCATGGGTTCACCCTCCCCGACGAGTAGCAGAAAGAGACGGTGAAGGAAACTGGAATCTAGTGATAGTACCTGAGCAGGATGACACCTTTGGCCTTGGACTGGAGGATCAGCTCGAGCAGTCGCTCGCGCTGCGGCGGGAAGCGGCTCCAGCTCTCAGCCGGGAAGAAACGATCGGCCGGCAGGATCTGGATGCCCGAGACGATCACATTGAACGCCGCCGTCGAGTTGGTGAGCTCGCGCTCGAGCCAGGCCCACTGCTCCGCGCCCAAAAAGTCACCGCCCTGGATCTTGTAGTCGTCGCGGTGGTAGCTGAATGCGACCCCCGTCAGTATGAATCAGACAGATACCCACAAAAGTGGAAACACTCACCGGTTGTCGATGAGAATGAACTTGACGGTCTTGTCGCCCGACCCGACTGTGTAGGACGAGTAGATACCCTATCGACACATCCACAGCGACTAGCGTCGGCTTCTAGTCTCATTGATCGATGGTTCATAGGCTCATCGTACCTCTTGCTGGCGGCGCGGCGAGTGCTCCGGCTCGTTAAAGTAGTCGAGAAACACGCGCTGGCTGTCCTCGCGGTGCGTGTACCCCTTGTGGCCGTCGTTGATGCCAAAGTCGTGGTCGTCCCAGATCGCGATCATTGGCGTCTGGGTCGCGAACGCCGTGTAGTTGGCATTACGCAGCTGGCGCCTGCGAGACACGAAATCCCTCGTGTCAGTCGTCCGCACACTCATCCCATCCAGACGCTACGGTAGTCCACGCACGCGTAGCGGCGACGTAGCTCGGCCTCGGTGGCCTCGGTGAACATGCTGCCCGGCGGCCACATCTTGCGGGGCTGTCCGCGCTCGGGCATGTCGGCGTAGATCTGTGCACGAATCCCACACAGTACCACTGCAGCGTGAGTTTGGTCAAAGCCCTCTCTCAGATCAGAATGGCCCACGAACGTACGTTGTCGCCCATCCAGACCCAGAGGTCGGGTTTGTGGCGCGCGATCGCCGGCCACAGCGGCTGCTCGAAGCTCTGGTCGTTGCACGAGCCGAACGCGATGCGCTCGAGTGGCGCCGTGATGTCTGCGACGCGGAGCGCGTGGGCTTGGGCCGCAGCCGCCGCCATGGTGGCGCCCGTGGGCTCGGCCGTGGCGGAGCCCCACATCGCGACGACGGCCGTCGAGACGACCGGCAGTACAGGCACACGCATGGGCCTGTGGGGGGGTGGTGGTCTAGTTCGTGAGAACCGGAAACTGAGGAGAACGACACCGGAGGAGCGCGCTCGCCGTCGTCGCTTCGGCGCTGATCGTCGTTCCGAGAAGAATGCTCCTGCGCTGGACACGCACGCCGAGAAGCTATCACACGACACTGGATACCAAAAACCTCCAATGTGTAATGGCGCACTTAGCGGACCGTGAGATATGATATGGGTACAGAAAACAGAGAGACTCGATTTTTTTTCTGAGATTTTTTGCAGGAGCGCGCGAGGACCGTTCCGGTGGTTATCGGCTGGAAACCCCGATTGCACCCCGAGGTAGGTCTACGTCTGGCAGCGCCGGACACATGCGGAAAGTCACATCAAATAGACGGTGCTTGGGACTCGCCAACAGCAAGGCGCATCCGTAACAACCCGTTCTCTACTCCAGGTTCGAAATGGCACAGGTTCATTCTCCCGTTACGCACGTCGCATTCTAACGAGAACGAGGACGCCGGGCTGTGTGACTTGGATTTACCGCATGTCGACAATGTGGGACCGCGAGTGGGGGTTCCACTCGCAGGCCATCGCGCCCGAGTAGATCTTGATGTGCTCGGGATGCATGTGGAAACCCTGGAGCGTACACTGCTGGATGAGCTGCATGCCACCAGGCTCCGTCAAGCGGAACACGCCCACACTGGTACAGAGACACACGTCAGCAAAACTATGCAGGGACCAAACCTATGGCTTTTCGAGGCCCTACCTTTGACGCATGTCAGTTGGCGCAACGACAATCGCGATGGCCTCCGGAAGCATTGACTGGAAGCCGCATTGCGTGTGGATATCCACGGATGACAGAAAACAGTTTTGGCGTGGGTGTGTCTGGAAAAGTCAAAGATTAACCGTCAGGCGTGGAATACAAGATGACAAACATGGCACATGGCACGGACATGGATCCACCCAAGCGTCAGCAGGTCGTTGCTAAAGCAGTAGTCGAAAAGCTCTTCTTCGTTCTTCATCGTGCACATGTCGGAAGATCCCTAGTAGCAATCAGCGCACGGGCGATAAGCTCAAAGGGCATTTGCATGGGGGCTGAAACTCTCAGGATACCTCTTGCTTGGGGATGATCAGTGTCGTAATCACGAGTTTGGCTCCATACTGGACATACAAACCGTTAGAACGAAGAAGAGAACTGGTAGTCAACCACAACACACCAATTTGCCCGCCAAGATCCCGCACGTTTCGATGCCGTCCGGGTACTTGTTGGTGTTGGGGGCTGCAATCGCCGTGAATTCGGAAATGATGTAGCTCGGGATCTCAAGCGTACGAAGCTGCCCACTGCAGCGCATTCCAACCACCAGTCAGAGTTACTACCCTAGACAGAGCACGGATAGCCGACACACATCACCTTGACAACTGGTTCAGTGCCTCCTGGGATGCCTGTCGACTGACTGGTCGTCGCGGCCGCCGACGCACCGATGCGGTCGCTGAGCCCAACAGATTGTCCTGCATCCAGTGGGCCTTGGTCACTGTCGGATACGCGACGCTCGACCGAGCAAGCTACACGCAAGAGCACAGAGGCGATAAGAATGGCAGGAGATGGGCCTAGCAGCGGGCGAGGAGTACACACCCGCGGTTCCGGTTGCGCCTTCGGCACAGAGTATCGGTTGGTGGTGCCGCCAGTGTACGTCGACCGCAACTTCGTCGGCTCCGCGCGCTTCTCAGCCTCGGCGTTGGTCCGCGGGTCTTGCGCCTTTCGCAATCGCAGCGCAGCGAAGCGGTCTTCGAGCGTCAAGTGGGCGGAGGAGCCGTTGGGAGCCGGCGGCGGCGGTGCCCAAGATGACGAGGACGGCCGCGTCACCGAGGCAACCGAAGCGGGTTTGGGCGTGGGTGTGGGCGGCGCCGAGAGCCTACGCTCGAGCTCGCGCTCCTCCTCCATCAGTTCGAGTTCGCTTTCCTCCATCCCCTTGAGGATCACGTCGAAGAGCTTGAGCCCTTGCTCCGCTTGCTGGGAAAAATCCCCCAGAATCGTTAGCTCACACTAATCCTGGATCCCGCCACATCACAATACCACTCACCGAGCTGATCCACTTGCGCTCTTTCTCGTACTTGGGGTTGTTGTAGTCGGCGTGCGCTGGGATGACCTTGGAGCACATCCTAGGGGAACGAGCCGGCCGAATAAGATGTCAGTTCCACATGCGACCATTCGCGTCCACCACAAAAGAAGGCCTGCGTGAAGCGCACTTGACGAAGCGAGCGAGGTACACATAACTAGTAGGTCACACAACACACGCCCCGAGCAGTCAGTCCTAGAGGAGCGAGGCAAGGACCCCCCCACCAAAACTCCACGCACGCTTGGTCCCAGGCTTCGTCGGCGACGTACGCCTCCATCTGCTGGAAGAGCTGGCGCGCGATCTGGTGGTACGCGGTCACGCGGAGGTGCTGCTTCACGGGCTCCACGAGGCAGAACTGCTGGAGGCGCCCGCGGCGCTCGGCGAGACGGTCCTCCACGGACGGCGACGCCATGGCGAATTTTTTCTGATCAAGATGGCGTCGCACGACGTGACCAAGGCCTCGGAAAAATTGAACCAAGAGTGATGGTAAATGTATTTCAACCATTGGAAAACCGTTAAATGGAATATCAACCAATCCAAAGTTACGGGGCTGTCCCACACAAACGAGAAAAAATAAGTCTTGTTCCAAAGGATCAGTCATGGCCGAGGTCACGAGCATGAGCGCCATGGGCGCGCGCGCCGCACGGTGAGTTTATGGGGTCCGTAGGCACGCTCTGTGGCGATGGATTCCGTGTCTAAACATCTTGGGGATCCATGGCAACGGCAGGAACCGCGCCCACAACCAGATGGTCTGGCGCAAGCTCGCGTTCTTCACAGTGCTCATGTTTGCGTTGCCGCTGGGCACGTATTTCGGCGTCAAGCAGCTCATCGGACCCGGTGAGCGGTGTCTAGTGGAGCTCTTAAGCGGCAGGTAACTCTGTATAGGTTTGTATTCACGCGATGGATGTGATGGCAAATGTAGGGGAGCGGAATGCCGACATGTGGAGGTGCGTTGTCGTCGAGGGAAAGGATCGATGGACGAAAGAAGTTGAACTGACGTGGATGGACTCTAGTGGATTCGCGGCAGTGCTCATGGTCAATGTCGTCATCGGCGTGTACATCCTGTCGGCCTTTATGGAGAACGACGAGAAAGAGGTCGCGCCGCCCGTGGGCCGCTTTGCAAACAAGAACGACTAAAGATGCGTCCCCACACAAATACTAGTAGATGCGTTGCGCGCTGGTCAGTGGCCGTTGCCTCTTAGATCCACATGTACACCACGACGTCGCACAACAAGCGCTTCTTGGGCCGCAGCAGTGGGTGTGAGTCATCCGCGTGGAGGATCCCAAGCCACGCCTTGAGGAAGCGTGAGCGCACCGGGTGGACGTCGTCATCGTCGCCGTCGTCGTCGCGTTCGCTGTCACTTCCTCCACTGCGGTCAACAACACGGTCTCGAAGCCGATGGAGCGCCTCGCGAAGCGCCATCGTGGTGGAGTTGCTCCCAAAAATGGACTAATCGAAACACGTGCAGTTGTATGGGACATGGCCACAGTATCCTATGTACAGCTAGCTCGCTACGGGTGGGACGAGCCTACACATCGTACAGCAAGTAGAGCTCGCGGCCGTCGCGCTCGGCACACTCTTCCACCGACTCGAGGTCGCCCAGTAGGCGGCGCGAGTGGATGCTCACGAGCATCAGGTTGGTCGCCAGCGGCGTCTCGTCCAGCAGTTGGCGTGCGAGCACGCGCTTGAGCGCCGAGATGGTCGGGCACGTGCGCGGCGAGATGGTCACGGCGCGGAGCTACAACGACAGAACGCGTCAGGTTAGCAACTATCTTTCTGTCCGCTGAATGAGCCAGGTAGGACTCAGCCACGTACGTGTGGGGCAGACGCGTCCGTGCCGACGTAGAACTGGAGGGTGTCCGCGCTGCCTTGCGAGAGCCGACGGCGCTTGGCGCGCGCAGGCGAGCGCGAGTAGCGGTCGTCGTCGTTGTTGTCACCGCTGTCGATCGAGTCGCTCGCGTCGTCCTCGGCGGCAGTGGCGCGCTGGCGGAGCGAAGGCAGCATACGCTCGATCGTGCGCGCGGCCACCGTCTCGCGCCAGACCCGCGTGTCCGAGATCTCTTCGTCTCGTGGCGTCAGCGCGACTTTCCGCACCAGATTCTTCCACTTGTCCTGTTCACCAATGCGTCAGTCACTACGCAACGCCCGGACACGACAACGAAGGAGAAGAGTCTACCTTGATGTCCCCGTTCGTGCGCTGGGGGTGGAAGATTCCCTGGCCTTCGTCCAGGATCCTTCGCCACTGGCCGAGCCCGTGGGTCTTGACACCCTTGATGATAAACTGCTCCTCGCGCTTGGTCCAGTGGACGACCTTGCGGCGTCCCGTCCTGCCAACAACCACAGGACGTTAACCCCATTGGTTCTCCCGCCACTTCAGCACTGAACCTATCCGTACGGCGTTCGATTGGGGCTCTGCGAGCCGCGCGCCGTGCTGTACGCGTCGTCGTCGCTCCACGCGCGGTCTCGACGGGGGCGCTGGGGGTTCGGCGCCGGCGCCTCCTCTACCACTTGGCTGCTCACCACCCAGCACAGTCAACCACAGCCCACTCACCCCTACAGATACACCACCACTTGACGCGCGCACCTGAAGCTCACGCGTGCGCCGCCATCGCTCCGGCGCTTCCGTGGCGTGCGTCGCACGGCGCGGGTCTCGTCGCCCTGCCAATCGCTGTCGTTGTCGTCGTCGTCGTCGTAGGTCGAGTCGTCGCCGTCCTGGCTCACGCCGCGGAAGTCGAGGTGCCGCGACGGCGTCGCCATGACTGAGCCCGTGGACGCGCGTCGCGCGGGACTCGCGACCGCTCCATCGGCACCGCGGGCTCGCGGAGCTCCTCGCATTTTTCAAACAAGTCCAGCATGTTTGAACCGCAAGAGCGAACTTAACCACATCGCATTCGGCCCACAATGCGTACTTAATAAAGATTTAGGTACAGGCACTCTTTCGAGGGAGAAAGTGCAACAACCTCAGTCACTGAAGCCGTCGTCTCCGTACGAGTGCTCTTCCTCCTCGTCGTGCGTCTCGGGCTCAAGGTCGTCGTCGTACTGAGGGTCTGCATCGTCATCCTGAGCGCTAGTGCCACCACCACCGTCGTCGTAGCCACTGGCGTTGAGCGTTGGCGAGAGGTCTTTTTCCTCGTCTTCCTCCTCGGCGTGGTCGTCTTCATACTCATCATCATGGTCGTCCTCGGGGTGCATCTCAGTCACGACAGCGGTTGCTACGGGCTCGTCAACAACAGGAGACTCTGTGGTTGCAGCAGTTGTAGAAGAGCTCTCCTCGGCCTCAAACTCGCTCCCGTACCCACTTGCCTCCATCCCGTGTGGCGGGGCTAGCTGTCGAGCAGACTGAACCATCACCTCGGTGGAATCCACAGCCTCAGTGTTGGCTTCGTTGGGATCGTGACTGATGCTTATTTTACTAACAGGAAAATCTTGCTTCAATGTCGTGTCAATGAACTCGACAGTGTCCGGAGTCTCGTCAGCTGCTGTGCGATCTGGCTTGTCCGACGGTTGGGACCCCAGTGTGTCAAACCGAGCATCACAGACCTCGTTGAAAGCGTGTTCCTGAAGCAACGGATCCCCTTGTGCGATGGAGAGCGGAGATGCCGGTTGATCTAGCGCCACCGTCCCATCGGGTGTCGTCGTCGTGCGCTCTGCTGCAGTAACAACGGCGTCGATACAGGCTTGAAGAGCTGAAAACACCGCATTGCCCCCGTCATTCTCGTCTGGTGTATCCATGCGACTGGTGAGCGGCACTTCCAGTATGGGCACGGGCAAAAGCAGTGCGTCATCCTCGTCGTTTCCATTACGATCGTGTTGGCACGATGCCTCGAGTGCGGCCTCGAGTTCCACAGCCGGAGAGAACTGACCAGTGATTCCGTTAGGGGTAGAGGGCTCTCGGCAACCCTCTCGTGAGAACGTAAACCGCACGCTCACAAGTTCGTCTGCCGGCCCTGCATCCGTAATGGCGGCACCCCCAGATGCTTGGTGGCTCTGCGCCATTTCTCGATGGACACCGGCGCCGCGTTGATTTTCTCTCTGCTTGCGCAGCTCCAAGATACGACGATGGTTTGCAGCCGTCGATTGCTGTCGATGTTCTTTTGTGGCGTCTTCATCAGCTGACCGTCGCCGCCGAAGGTCACGCCCGCTCTTGGCATCTTGTGTTGTTGTTACTTCGATGACTGTCACCGGTACGCCGCCTTCGTCACCCACGCCGTGGTCCGTCAGTGGACGTCCCGCCAAGTGCGACGGTGCCTGCACAACATGCTTGACACGGATCAGCGCCGAGTGCGGCGACGCCAGCGTGCGCGCCATTTCGTGCTGAAGCGCCAGACGCCGGCGCTCCTGCGTCTTGAGAAACGACTGGTTCCACTTGTCATCCTTCTGCCATTCCTTACTGCTCAACGTGGGCTTGGTGTTCCGCAGCCGTTTCACGAGCGCCTGGTTCTCCTGCCATATCCGCTGCTGCTCTTGGCGCTTGTGGAAGTCCAGCGGCGGGCCTTTTCGCGAGTGGGTCGCAGAAGGCTGCGGCTCCAAGTACTCGTCAAAGTGGCCTGGCGCAGGGCTACCGACATGGTGATCCGCAGATCGGTCAGGGAGTCGCTGGTTTTCGTGATGGTCACCCAGACTCTCGTGGCTTGGGTGATCTGCCTCCAACTGGGTCCGCGTCGATACAGTCTTGATCTTCCTCAGCGCCTTTGGTCGGCGGCGACGAGTGGAGCCACTTCCTAAGGCTATGTCGCCATCTACACGGGCCGTAACAGACACTTGGACGTCTTCCCCGTCTCCCACCACATCGACAGCGTGTTCATCACGCTCCTCAGGCGTCGGCGCACGATGGGCTGACACTGCTCGATCGTATTTCAGTGGACTGACTTGGCCCGCGCGCCGTAGCGGGAGGCTCTTGCTGTGCGCGGCATGTGTCGCCGACTTTGGGGACGCCGAGTCGACGCAGCTGTGGACTTTGGAGAGCCGGTCAAGATGGCCGGCAAAGTTGCGCGCGATCTCGCGTGTCCAGACCGTGGCGTTGCTGTAGGGCTCAGCTCGCCGAGCGCGATCCATGGTGTGTCTGGTGTCGGACTGGGGGCGGTGGTGAGGAGCGACGCAACGCGTTCGGACTGGGCGCGACACGCCGGCTTCATGGCCAACGCGACTTCGCTAAATGGTCGACTATATTCTTAGCGAGCGCACGGGGTGCGGTGCCACGAGCGATCTAATTCGGATCGCCGCCTTGCTATGCCGCCGTGTCATGGCGTTGGAGGATCCACTGTAGCGCATCTTCCCACGCTCGCCGAATCTGCGGGCTGTTGGTTTCGAGTGACACGAGCTCGTTCTTGATCATCACATGGAAAATACAGTCGGCGCGAGAAAATGACCGAACGAGAGAGGGCACCGAAAGCGCTTTGGCGAGACGGAGCCGTGGCGACCCGTTGGTAGCTTCCAACGGCGCCGCGAGGACCGCATCTTCGGCAGCGGCAGCTTTCGTATTAGGGAGCACTTGAAGTTGAGACAAGAAGACACGTTCGACGGCCGGTGGATCGACGCTCATGTTCCGCACTAACAGATACTCATCGCTCTCGCCTAGACTGATGACGACTTTGTCGCGCTTCTTTGTTTGCTTCGGGTCGCGCCGCATACGAAAGACGGCTCCGCGCCACAGGATCGCGCGATGCGGGGATTGGCCACTGTCGCTCGTGCCGCTGTAGTTTCCTGTACTACCAGACGTTGAGGCTTCCACGTCGAAGGGCTCTGGTGGTCGCAGTGATCCTGGCTTGCCTTGCGTGGAGAGCGCGTACGGACGAGTTGCGACGGTCGCTGTCATTTTGCGCAACGAAACGCCTGCAAACTCTGGCACCCGGTCTTTGATCTCGTGGGCGACTTGTTGCAGCCTCGCAGAACTTCTCGGGTTCTCTGCTACGGCCGCGAGTAGCACAAGCAGCACCTTCTCTTGGAACGCGACGGCACAATCGGGATGGCCGACCATGGTCGCGAGGAGGCGTAGACACGTGTACAGCAAATCTTCTTCATCCCGCTCTATGTGTACCGCAATGCGCTCGAGAAGCGTAGAGATCACGTCAAAGATGATGAGCACGGGAATATTGGCTGGGTCAAAGCACAATTGCTGGAGTAGCGCGAGAAGGTTCGCTTCGAGGTGCACGTTTTCGCCAGCAAGCAAAAGTATCTGCAGGATTGTCGGAGAGCTTGTGCGTGCGATCTCCGCTGAGATGGTCGGGTGTACTGTCAGCCGGAGCAGCACGCCGACGATCTTTTCGACGCTGCTCGGAGAGACGCTCTGCTCATGCAGCGAGTCCGCGAGCGAGGCCAGCCAATCAGGGAAATCGCACCAGCCGAGATTGAAGTGGCTCGAGCACGCTGCGTTGACAAGACAGTCGAGTGCCGCCTCTAACAACCGCACGTCTTGTTGCTGGATCCACACGACGTCGACGATCTCACGCATCTTTCGTAAACCGCTGGCATTGTCGAACTCCACTCGCCCGCGTTCCGTAGAGAGAATGTCGCACAACATCTCCAACAGCAACACAAGCAGCGTGGAGGCGGTATCGGTATTACGGGGAACGCTATCGAAAGTCTCGAATAGAAGCAACAGAATGCCGTCAGACAGCAATTCGTGGAGTGCTCGGTCGTGCGACGTGGTAGCATTCGACACGAGCTCCTCAGTCGTGTAATCGCCCACCACCACGTTGCTCTCCATTGTGCTCAAAAGTAGCTCCAACGCCATGCTGCATATACTGAGGTCATCGCCGTGACGCCTGCACACAATTAGAATTGTGGTATGACCATTCTTCTCGACGATCGAGGCTAGCGCTGCTGCCGTGGTATCAGCATCACCAACCGCAAGCATGCGAATCATGAGTTTTAGACTCGTGGTCACGATTGCTTTATCATCGAGGTGGATATCCATCGTGTCCACGAGGATACCGATCGCATCCTGCTCGAGAAGTGCATGTCGAGTTGTGGCCTGTTCGCGCTGCTCGAGGGCATCAACACATAATAACGCCATCCTCACCAGGAATGTGTGGTTTGTGTGCGCGACCACCACGCTGAGTAAGACTGAGACCGCTTCGGCGACATCAGCATCCGAGAGGCGTCCTGCACGTGGTAGTAACAGATGCAGACACGCCACCGCTTTCCACGTCACCGAGATGTCGTGTGCGTGGTTGCGCACCACAGAACCGAGTTGCTGAATCGTCTTATCCTGCATGGACACGACGATGGCCGAGCCGACTTTTGTGAGAAGTCCACTTAGACAACTCATGGAGCTTTGCGTGATATCAAAGTCCTCCGGGTGGTGTCCCATCAGAGCGAATAAGAGCTTGAGCATCGGACGACAGTTGCGGGCAATATCGGCGCGGGCGTCGACGACGAGGTTCTCACAGAAAGATGCAGCGTGGAGCGCAAACGGAAGCGACCGGAGCGCATGGAGATAGCAGGAGCCAAGCAGCGCCTGTATATCCACTAAGCTTAGAAAATCGTCGTACTTCAAGATGAAACTCCAGTTGGCGACGACCTCCATTGCCACGCACACGACATCGGTCGTAGCTGACGCGTGGAAAATGACAATGCTCGTAAGTAACGGAAGGATCTCTCGGGTGTAGTCCGAGTTCTGGTATACGCTTGGCTCGTCCAACAGATCTCGTAAGTGATACAATGCAGTGTGTAGGGCAGCGTACTTACTTGACGGGCCTGCGCTCTTCATGGAAGTTTTAACGTCAATGTACGAGTGCTGGGAGTCTGCACTCGACGCTGGTACCTGAACGACACTGCTGAATCGAGCAAGGATGTCACGAATCGTGTTCTCGTCTTCAATGATTCGTTCTTTCACATCGAGCTCGATACCCGTTTCTTGTTCGTCAGTTTTACGTGTGAGTATGCGACTCCGGTCTCTCGAAAGCCGCACGTGTAAAGGGTACAGCTTCTGGACTACCACGTCGATTTCTTCGTCACCGCACTGGCCTTTCCATTTCCATAGATGGGATCGCGCGATTTGCGTGAGCGAATACGTAAACTGAGTCGGCGCAAGCGTGATGCACTGATCAAGAACCACAAAGGCCAGCCGTGCGAGCCCACGGCTCCGCTCAGGCAAGTCGGTGAGTAGACAAATAAGCTTTATGAGTGGGAACACTGTCGTCGAACTTCTGATCAATTCTTCGTAGCTCGTCAAATAGCAGCAGACTTCAAGAGCGAGCAGCACATTGTCTTCATCTTGGGCCGACGAACTCAGAAGATCGTAAAGAACTTGAAACCCACCGACGGAGCAGCACGCGACTGCACACCGCTTGAGGCGGACGGCGTTCTTGAGCACACCCAAAGCCGATTCTGTCAGCACACACGAATGGGCCGTGCGACGCTGCAACGCGTGTGGGGAGAGCCCGTGACCTTCTTCGCTCAAAGTGTTTTTTTCTTGGATCGCATCCAGAAGGAGCTGCAGCTCTCGTTCGCCTGCACGGATCGATTTATGCCGCGCCTCCGCTGAATGGCGGTGTAAGAACACAATGATAGACTCCTTGGTCGAAGGTTGATCGCTTGCTGCCGCGACGGCTAAGAGCACATCGACACCATCTGGTAGCGTGAATAGATGTGTCCAGAGCAATTGCTGAACGCTTCCGTTCGAGGAGCACGCCTTAACCACTTCAGTTAGACGCCTTGCGGCCGCTTTCGTTCCTTCGTCCCGAATACAGTCGGTAATCACTCCGAAAGCTATCCTCAGCGCACGGAAGCACTTGCCCTCTCGATCATCACGAAGTATTTCCGTGTCATGGATCATTCGTCGTAGCACACGAGAGCAGTCCACGAGGAATCGATCCACAGACGTAGCTGAGCGGTCCGTCAATGCTCCTGTGGTTGCAAGCTCCAAGTAGGCCGTCAATGTCGATGTGCGAAAAATGGGAGGCCAGACCAGGTGCTTCGACATCGTGGCCAAGATCGATCCCACGCGGGCTGGGTCGGCACGGTGGATAGTGCACTTGGTGATCTGGAGAATCAGCACCGCCATCGTCGTAAACTGCATTTCTGAGACAAGCGAGGAGGAGTTGTATAGGTCTTGCGCGAGCTGCGCAACGCGAGTGCAAGTCTCTGGCAGCTCGCCACCAGCTCTTCCCCTCGCTCCTCGCTCACCTATCAGCAAGGTGCTGAGGATAAGACTTAGTCGTGTGATAATGCCCTGCACGACAGTGGTGACGAGCGCCGAAGCACTTGAGCTGCGACGGCCGGCTTGTGGTATAACGTCTGTCATCGCCTCGAGAACGATATCAAGGTGTTCCTGTAGCGAGAATTGGCCCCAGCCATTACAGTCGACAGACGCGGCAACGCAGTCCATCAAATTCCGCCAACGCGCCACGTCGTTGTCCTCAAGTTCCTCAAGGCGGAGTGCTTCTGTCACCATCCATGCCGGTGAAGGAAGAAGTTTGAACACCTTCTCCCCGAAAATGACGCCATGTTCGTGGAGGAATGATGCCGCGAGTCGTGTACACCACAACACATGAGCTCGATGGTTGTGGCCAAAGCATCGAGGATTGAGCTGGAGCAGCTGCTGTACGGCTGGATCTTGGATGAGGCCGCGAGCCTGGTCTGCACTCTCGCCCACAAACGCTTCGAGCGCTACCGAAGAGCTGTTCAGGAGATTTGCAAACAGAAACGACTGGCAAATCGAGGCATCCACTGAAGTGGCAGCCGATCGGAACAGACAGTCGCCGAGTGCGCGTAAGCAGGTGCTGCTGAAGCGCTCAACGTCAATACTATGCGCCCGGACTGCCTTCACCGTGCTCAGAACATACGCTTGCATGTCGAGAACGGCAGCGACCACTCGTAGATCCCGCAAATCATTTTCGTTACTGAGACACTTGATGGCTGTTTCGCACATCGCGCCCAGCGCTCGTCTTGCGGTCCCCGATAGCAGCGACGCTTGAACGTCCTCCACCAGCGATTTCTCTCGAAGAACGTACAAGAGCGACTCACAAAGACGCGAGAAAACTACTACGTCGAGTCGCTCGAGAGATCGCGCCATCGATTCTGTGAGACCACCAACCAACTGGCTCAACTCATTTTCCGTCCACTTGGATAGAGCAGGTGACCATATCACCGCCGACTGTTGATCAATGGAGAGTCTGTCAAGACATGCGGTGACAAAACCCGCTCGATCAGGGCCAGACAGTAAATGGTAGCTCGACGCAACAGTATCGATCCATTCGATGACCCAATCGCTGCTATCGATCTTGCATTTGGAGAGTTGAACAGCGAGCTGGGCGATCCACTGTCGTTGGTGCAGTTTCTTGAAAATCGGTTTGCGCTGATCGGCAGTGAGCATGACCGCAAGGCACGCACATAGCTCCCTCGCTTCACTGTTCTCGGTATCTTGCACGACATGGGATTCGAGAAGTTTCTTTGCGGTGCGTCTCATGCGGTACACAACCGACTCGACGTGCTTTTCGGTAGATAACCCGCACACAATGCTGATACAGCGATCGAGTATGGCACCCCAGAATGGCCGAAACGCGACGAGTACTTGATGGATTGTGACGAAAAAACTGGTAGTCAACGCGTGGGACCGGAATGCAGGATACCACGCAACAATATCCAGGCAACGTAGAGCGAGTAAGAGAGTCGTTGCGCTCACACTTGGTCCTCGGCTTGCGATCTTCTTCAGAACAGCCACAAGAACGCTGATAATTCCTTCCAACCCCATGTTTGAAGTTGGGTTTTCGTGGTTGGGTCTAGAGAGAGCGAGTAACGACGTCACGGAACACAAGACAGGCTCCAAGAGCGTGAGATCTCCTCCATTTTCGTACAGAAGAATCTTGGATGCGATCTTTAGCCAGCCGGCACGATCACTGACCTCAGCCGCCCATGAGTGACCGGATACGAGTTCCTGTACAAACTGGCAGCAACAATGTAGTGCAGATGATTCCACAGCCGCGGGGTGGTCGACCATTGTTTCCACGCACTCCACCACAATCTTTAATGCATCGTCGACTCGATCATGTTGACGAACCATCTCACCATCCTTGGACCCACAATCATGGCTGGTAGTTTGTAGAGTGATTGACTGGGTACAAACTAAGCGAGTAAGTGTATACACACAGCACTTTGTGATACGGGCAAAGCCGTGGGGCGGGAGCTGATCGTAGTCATCAATACTGTTCCGTAGCGTCTTCGCCAAATTCTCCCACACATCGAACAGCGGCATAGAATCTGAGCCAACACTAAAACGAGTGATTGCCGCGATCACGTAGCAGCAAAGCTCCAGAGACTCGATAAAAGTATCCTACGTCAAACAGACTTTTAGCATGGGCATGAGGGACGGAATCCACGGATCACGCACCATGTCACTCGGTGGAGTCAGCGACTGCTTCCACATTTGGACAAGCGTGTGCAGGATACTCGCGTTACGCTTTCCGTCAACAATATGAAGGGTATGCATCATAATTGAACAGAGCGACTGCTGCAGGTCTTGTTGTGCGTGAAGATACATAGCCTTTGCCACGACTTGGACAATCCCGCTGTCAATTAGTTCTGAACGAGTTGCTGAATGCTTCTTCTCGTTCGAGCCGTGTTAGTATAGGACAGTAAAAGGCCAAGAACACATGAAGTCGTACCACTAGTCGAAGCACAAGCTCGCTCGCGTCGAATAACAGACGATCCTTCTCAATATGCGACCGCATAAGCCTCACGAGATCCTTTGCGGCTCCTTCCGCAAAGCGCGGGCTTTCGCATACATCCCACGCGAACGCAAGTGCAGCCAAGTACGCAGTAATAAATACATCACTCGTCTGAGCATTCAATACATCTCGAGTTTCGTTGAGGGCTGGGATGAGGGGCCTGCAACCAAAGCCAACAAGTGACTTCAGTGACCACAGGAGTTGAACAACTACAGCACGCATTGTACCGACAGGTTTTCTATCGCAGTGAGTGGTACAGCTTTCATCCGATGCATGCAGGATAGCAGTGTGATTGCGCTCCTGGCACTTCGAGAGAACTACACGCAAGGGGTGTTATGTCACGAATATGAACACGAGTGAGCGCTACCAACGGACCTGCAAACGATTGTGGAGTGTAGTATAAATGGCATCAAGCCCACCACCATCAACAATCGCAGCCGTGAATCTCTGGTGGAATCAACGAGACGTGAGGATACGGCAGGAGCACTCCGCATACTGACTAGCACGTACATCAATATTGGAAAGACATGTCATGGCGGCGAAGAGATGCATGACGAGAATATCCGATTCAGTTTTGACGGATGCGACTGTAATGTGCACGAGTTGTTCCATGACGCCAGAACGCTCGAGTGTATTTGTGGCAGCTTTTGGCACAATGGCACACAAGTGGTGCAATGAACGGGCGGCAGAGACAGCCAAGTCGATGTTCCGAGCTTTCACAGCCCCTTCGACGGTTCGAAGGAGCGCTGCAGAGCCATCCAGTCCAATGAACGCTAGAGAGTGCGAACTATCCAGACAATGCACTCCAGTCAGTGATCACTATAATTCCCTGCTGGGGATTCCGTACCTCCATAGTAGTGCAAACGAAAGGTGTTCTGTGATCTCCAGCAACGAAACTGACGTCGCCTCATTATCGGCGATATTTGATGGTGGCGTATCGCAGAAATGCTTCACAACGTAGTGGAACGGGTCTCCGATGAAATTCTCGATGATGCGCTCTTCCGTCTTCACAACGGCCACAAATTTAGGCACGATCACTCAAACGGGAATACGAGCGCACACTTACCTCTTTCAAATCTCTCACTCGTGTCACTGCAAACAATACGGACAACACAAGCTCGGGAGGCAGCAGCGTCGCTCCCAGATCACGTTTTTCCGACAGAACGCTGTACCACCCAAACATTTCAAGGAGCATCGCCATGATTTCCATGTCAGGAGTGGTCGGTTAAGGAGCTTAGAGAACATCTCACCTTAGAAGTGCGGGAAGAACAGCGATTGCTAGCTGGACGTAGCCATCTCCAAGCGCATCAGCTTGATTGACACGAGTCACCAATACTTTGCTCATGACCGTAACAGTGGATGTACTAAGCTCGAAGTGCGGGGCGTCACGATCTACTCGCGAGCCCATTAGTACCACTTTAGAGATGCAGCTCAAACACTTAGTGAGGATATCAATGTCGCAACATGGCGCAACCTTTAAACGCCACTGTCAGTACACCCTTCATGAAAATCCTCTGAGGCGAAAAGATACGAACCATGATTCGAGTGACAATGTCCACTAGCGCTACAAAACCGACCGGATCTTTAAGGTGGCGCAAAATGCGTTCTAGCGCCACCAACAGGCTCTGGACACACTCTGGTTGATTATGATTCGTGCTATGTCGTGCGATCAAAGTAGCCGCGTCGAGAAAATCTGCTCCTTTTCATCAGCATTGTCCAACCATACAGGTGAGGACTCCACGCACGCACCTTTCAATTGCGGCAACTCGATATCGTTGTCTTCGTGGAACGTGTCCAGCAAGATAGTGAGAAGCTTGAGTGCTGGGTGCACAAAACCCTCTCGGTCGAAAAAAGCCGTCAATTGACCCCATAATGCCACTAGTGCGCCGGTCTCGACAAACGCCACAGCATACGAGGTCCGAGTCGGTCGCGACAGTGAAGGCTCTTCGAAAGTATCAACAAGCGCGCGTACTGCTGCCGACACGATCGTGTAACTGGGGCTGCGGGTCGTGACTGCGTGGATCAGGTGACCGACGCGGGCGTCGACCTCGATTTCCGCCGGCACGTCGGCTTCATCGCTACGATCATCCATCTTGCTAAGACAGAGACGCTTGTTCCTGACAAGATACAAAAGGCGACGAGATTGCGAAGAGTCTCCAATGACGTTTCGAGGAAGGGGCCATGTTAGTGTTATGTATGGAGTTCTCCATATCCGGAGGCTTGGCCACTCGTTCTTCTAGTCATCCCGCCAAACCACGGACACTTCGTCCGTACGGAATCTAGAGGAGAGGAACCCACAAGCGTTAGTATGAGGAGACTAGCGCAGTGAGTGCATTGGCGGAGGATAATTTACCGTTGTGTACAAGTCGCTTCTTCCAGTGGCGTGATGTCCGCGTACTGATACTGGAGTACCCCAGCCTGCGCGATCATTGCACCGTTGTCGATACAGTAGCGGTGGTCCATCGCGCACACACGTCCATTGCGTTCCTTGGCCATGATCTCCATCATCTCCTGGAGGCGCAGGTTGCAGCCAACGCCGCCAACGATGAGAACTTCAGACTGACCGCAGTGCGCCATCGCGCGTTCCGTGATCTCGACCTATAGCGTCGTCGAACGATGTTTCTTAGCAGGGGTGGAGACTTGGTCATTCAAAAAGCATGCAACACGAACCAGCATCGCAAAGATCGTCTCCTGCAACGAGTAGCAGAGGTCCGCCTTGGTGCACTCGCCTGAATCGAGCTTTGTCCTGATCAACAAACAACCACGCAGAGCGGTCAGAGGATACTCGTGACAACGCATGTGGCTGCTTTGTCATACTTGGCCTCTTTCTCAATAAATGTCGACAGTCCGGAAAACGAGACGTCCATGCCCTTGACGATGTACGGCAGCTCGATGAACTTCTTGCCCCTACCCAAACGCGCAGCCATGGGTCAGCACCACTTTTTCATTGAATACCACGCCCAGTTCCAAACCAGCATGGCGACTCACTCGCGAGCTAGCACTTCGATGTTCTGCCCGGGACTCGGGTCGTTCGAGAGCCCAATGACACGCGCAAAGCGGTCGAGACAGTTGCCGACGGCGATGTCGATCGTCTCACCAAAGATGCGGTAGCTAGTATACATACATATACACCCACACGGATGAGCCCTGGGTCTTGGCCTCCCTCGTCGTGTGCGCTCTACGCACCGCTGCATCGAGTACGCGATGACCTGCGTGTTGCCGCCGCTGACGTACAGCACGACCGGGTCCGCCGACTTGGTCACCGTGCGCCCCATCTCAATGTCTACAACCCACACGTCAGCCACCACCACCCGAGCCGGTCATCTCACCAAAGACAAGGAAAACGCACGTCCGACACAGTGGTTGACCCCCACGAGGGGCTTTTTCCAGAGCAGCGCCAGCGTGCGCGCGCACACGGCCGCCGAGCGCAGCGGACCGCCCATGCCCGGTCCCTTGGTGTAGCAGATACAGTCGAGATCGCTGGGCGAGACCCGGGCCTCGAGCAGCGCCGCGCGCACGATGCCGACAGCGTGGTTCTGGTGGTGCCACGCCGTCTCGCGGGGCAAAAAGCCCTGGCCCGGCGGCGTGATGTACGTCTTGCGCGGGTTGGACAGGATCTCGGTCTCGCCGTCGGCGCGGTACCGGATGATGCCCACGCCCAGCTTGTTGGCGCTTCCTTCGATGCCCAGCGCGAGCACGTCGCCGTCCTTGCGGAGCGGCTTGTGCATCATCACCATGGTCGGCTTTTGGGGTGGGGGTCTCGAAAAAAAAAACACTGGCGGCGCAGCGGTCACGCGGTGTTGGCGATTGTGGATTGGCTGATATTCGGATTAAAGACTGATGATTGGATAAAATGAAACCTTCAACCAACCCATGATCCATATGCGGAGAAAGGCAGCACCCATTTCTCCCATTTTCTCTCTCGTGGAATAGCGAGATGCGGCAGCGTGGCCGCTGGACGGTGCTCGGCGTGGTGACGGTGGCGGCCTGTTGGGGGGAGCTGATCCTTGCGGATGGAAGGCCGTCGCTGGAGGATATCACGCTCCCACTGGAGCGCGTAGCGTTCGGGTCGTGCAACCACCAGACGAACCCACAGCCGCTGTGGCCGCTGGTGTTGGCGCAGGACCCGCAGCTGTGGCTCTGGATGGGCGATGCCGTGCGTACGCGCACGTTATTGGGTCTGGTGGGTCGAGGCGTGGGCTGATGTGGCGTCCCTGTAGATCTATGGCGACTACAAGGCGATGGATGAGCTCAAGACCTACATCCCGCCGTTCCGCGCCTTCCGCGACGCCTCGCCAGACATGCTGATGGAGAAATACGCGTGGGTTCGGCTCCGTGGGCTGGTAGATATGGAGTCCTCGCACGCTGACGATTTCCGTGCGCTTCAAATTAGGCTGCAGCTAAAGGAGCCCGGATACACGTCGCTTGTGCAGCGAATTCCAGTGGTCGGAGTGTGGGATGACCACGACTACGGTGCGTCGATGCCGTATACACAACTTTATAATTCCAAGACACTGCGCTCTAAAGCATCTTGCTTCCAGGTATCAATGACGGTGACAAGACGTACCCGTATCGCGTGCAGAGCCAGCAGATCTTTCTCGACTTTCTCGGTGAACCGATTCGATCGGCTCGGCGAGCGCAGGAAGGGGTGTACACGTCGCACACCATCGGCACAGGGCAAAACACCGTCAAGTTCATCCTTTTGGACGTCAGGTCAGTGGTCTCGCACTCCTTATGTCATCAAATCTGTTGAGGCTGACCTCTTGATGGCAATACGGATAGGTATCATAAGGATCCCTATGCAACACAGGACGGCGACTTTCTCGGGGAGGCGCAATGGCTGTGGCTTGCACGAGAGCTCATGTCATCGACCGCTGCTTTCAATATCATCGTGTCGGGGATTCAAATTCTGCCCCAAGATCGATTTTACGGGGGTGAAAACTGGCAGAAATTCCCAGCTCAGCGGGAACGCTTGATCAACCTGATTTTGTTGGCAAACGTGAAAGGTGTGATCCTCCTCAGGTACGTGAGCTCGTGCGAAACTGGTGTTGCGTGTTGGATCACCTTACGTGGTCTTTTTGGTGTTTATCAAGTGGTGATGTCCACCACGCAGAGATCAATCAGATTGAGTGTGAAGATCACACGTCTGTTATCACTGAGATCACAAGCTCGGGCATGACCCACAGCTGGGTTCGTAACGGTCGTTTCATGGCTTTTTGGGTGCTCTTTCTTACAGACACTCTGCTTTATCTAGGACACACCGTCGTTGCGTTCGTTCGGAGCACTTCTCTTTCGTGCTCAAAACTTCATTCTGCCGTGGGACTTCCGTCCGTATCGCAAAGCGTATTACGGGCTCAGAAACTTTGGTGAGATCGTTTTCGACTGGAAAGCCACTCCACTCCCAAAGGCTACTGTTCGAATACGAGGAGGAGACGGAATGGTCAAGCTCAGCCACACGTTCACTTCGCACTACGCCGAGCACGAGTCGCCAAATCCAGCAAAGCTGTGCCAGGCCATCCGCCCGAGCTCTCCGCCCGTGATCCTCGTCCGCCGTCTGGCGCTGGTGGCGTTTGTCGGTACGGTTCTCGGTGGTGCCTTGGCCACCGTTCTCGTGTCTGCATGGCTGCTTTTTGTTGTGTTCCAACGGTCCTTTACGTTCATGGTGGCGCTCCAGCGACGCATATTCGACCGAGGCTACCAGAAACTCGATTGACGTGATTGGAATCTGTACCCATGTGGAGATCATATCCGCTACTACTTCAAAGTAACTGTTAAGAACCAAGATCTTCCATGAAGAGACGCACACACAGCTGACAATTGGAGTCGCTCCGTCGCGTAGATTCCTTTGCGCATCTATCTGTCACCATTGGCTTCCATAATCCACAATCACCGCCACCCCATGAAGCGCGCCGCGAGCATCTTGTTCTTCCTGGTGTCGTGGGTGAGCGGGGCCGCAGCCGAGTTCAACCAGTGTCTCGGCACCGAGATCTACCGGCTCCCGAGCATCGCGAACTGCGAGCGGCTCTACGATGCGTGTCAAACCGGCGTGGGGAAGCTCAACCAGCAGCTCAAAGTGGCTCGCCACGATCGGTTCCACGCCGTGAGCCTCGTGTCGGCGACCGAGTCCAAGGCGAAGGGCTCGAATGAGACCATGATCGCGATGCTAGTACAAATCGCACCCATCGCGTATTGCGCGCACGCGAGCGTCGAACCGCCCAGCATTAGTCGCTCGGGAGAAAGGTACGACGCATGTTTGGTCACTGTGTGGGTTTGAAGCCGATGGTCTCACCTGTTGTGGTTGGTCCTGGCGTAGCTGCTCGTTCGACATGACCAAGATCGAAGTCTACAGCATCCTCTTGCGGCAGGAAAACCCCTTCGCCGAGTGGACGCTCGACGGATACAAACACCACGCGCTGACTGGTAGGCTTGCGTTTTTCGCCCCATGGAACACAACCCTCATGGGCTCACACGTATAAACTCGTGCACCTCATGATTGGCCTACGTAGATGCAGACCGGAAACAGATCGTCACCGACTATAACAGCGGGCATTTCTTTGGCACGAACCTGGCCATCGGCATCTTCGACACCCCCAGCCTCCCGGCGCAGGTCACCGTGACCGACTCAGTCGACATGAACCTGTCTCGCTCCCCTGTCGTGGTTTTTGCCATCATCGCTTCCGTAACGGTCTCACTTGGACTGCTTTTCCATCAACGTCGCCGTCACCACAATGGCTACGCGCCCATTGCTATTACGAAGCGTGGCAAACTGGAAGCAAAAAGCTTGCGTCGTCCGACTTCGGCTAATTCTCATCTTGGAGCGAAGGAATCGGTGCCTTTATCAGCAGAGGAGATGGCGTTCCATCAAGAAACCACTGAACGGTTCGCTGTGTGAGTAGAGTGGGGAGAGAGGGAGAACGCCAACTACGTAATGAATAAAGTATGCTGCGGATTTGTCGTTGCAGCTATCGGTAGTGCGTGCAACGAACGCTAGCCTTTCGACTCGACAGTTCTAGATTACTTTTTGAAGATGCCAAAGTAAATCACGAGGAGAATCGCGAGGCCGATAAAGCAGGCAGCAAATGTCAACGCACGTTGTTGCCGCTTGTCACGGGCCGACATGCGGCCAACGATGTTGCCACCGCGACGCGCCATGTCGTTGACGCTCTTGACCTTGTTGTGAGCCGCCTGGATCTTTTCGCGGTTGCGACCAAGCTCATCCGTGATCGCCAATGCTGTACGTGTCAACGAGACAACAGCCGGTTAGAGCTGCACGACCACGTCACATTCGAACCAATAACAGCGATGGCGTACCAACTTCTTCGGTTTCGGCGACGGTCCGTCGTGCAGCATCCAGCTTGTCGGTCGTTCCTTTCATCCTGGAAGTGGCACACGTACGATCGCATTTTAGTTTTTCACACAAGCCAGCGCTCCGCGGACCAAGGGAATGGAGCACGCACTTGTCCGTCGCAGCCTTCATACGGTTACGGTGATCAGCCGACGACATCTGCAAGGCAAGAAGAGAGAGGTGACAACCCTCGTTCAGTTTCCATGACCGCAGAACGCTTTGGGATATATCCACGTTACCGCGAGATCATCGCGGTCGCCAAAGAGCCCTTCGCGCTCCTCCTTCTCCTTGATCTTCTTGTGGTCCTCCGCGAGCGACGCGAGGCTCTTCTTGTACTGGTCGACTTTCTTGGACAGCTCACGGCGCGTCGCGGTGTCCAGACTGCGCACTTCCAACTCCATTTGCTGGATCTGTTGGTCCCCCCACAAGCAGAACGCTCTGTCATCAGTGGCGCGCCCACCCCACCACGGCTGTACACATCCAGGAGACGCACCAACTGGCTGGCCTGCGTGAGAAGCCCGCCGATGTGGACGATGCTGGCCTTCTTCTTGTCTATAAAACCGAGTCCATAACCGTGGTCGTCAGTCCCTCCGCCCGTCCCTCACAGAGAGCGGGCCTGTCCCGCACCTTGCTGGTCCTCGTACGTCGCGACCTCGCTGATCTTCTTGGAGATGTCGCTCGCGAGCGCACGGTACTCCTCGTCGTAGCCATCAAAGATCGACGTCATCTCGGCGCGCTCACTCCGACTTGCTCCGTTGCGTTTGCCGTTCTTTACAAGTTGGGTGAGTTCCCCTTGGGTCAAAATGTCACCGTGTAACCACGTGCCGGCGTGGGTAAAAATAACCCTGGTCGCAGTCTGGGTTACGTGGGTTCGAACTTAGTGGCCGCATCGTACTAAGTTCGGTATGCATGTGCCACATGTCATGCGCTGCTGACGCGTTCGATTCCTGGAAAGGGTGCCTCCTCCATTCCGTAATTCGCAAGCATCTAGAGGAACGATGCGTCGCTTCGTGCTGTTGTTGGCACTGCTCGTGGTCCTGGCGCTCAGCGGCCAGACCGCGTGGGCCGAGGAGGAACTCCAGGCCGAGGAGGTCCGCGAGGAGACTGTGGACGCCGCGACCGCGAGCAAGGCGAACCAGCCCAAGCTCTCGCCCGAGGCGTTCGCCAAGATCTTCGAGAAGCTCTCGAACAAGTGCCAGAAGGAGATCGAGGCCAACCCGACGGACCCGGAGAAGCTCTCGCCGCGGTGCCGCTCGGAGCTCGGCCGCAAGGTGGAGCGCTACATCCAGCGCGAGAAGGAGGGCCCGAAGGAGCCCAAGAAGCAGAAGAAGCCCAAGGAGACCAAGCCCAAGAAGAAGAAGAAGCCGACTCGTGCTCAGCGGGAGGCGGCCGAGGCGCTCAAGAAGGAGGAAGAGTATGTGCAGACGGTCAAGGTCATTGTCGGATTTGTCGGCACGCTGATCGCTGTCGTCGTTGGTGCGATGTGCGTCATCAACCGCAAGCTCAAGGCTGCCGGAATGTACTACCCGGCCAACCCGGAAGCGCCGGCGACGGGCTGCTGCGGATAAGCGAGTCTTAATAAGCTCGAACTCGATAGGACCCCGAAGTTGAAAAACGAATGGAGTAGACGTTTTTGTGCTTTGTGTTTCATTTTGTTCAGTTTATTAGGATACGTGGCTGTGGCCTTCCACCCAAGAAGGGGCATTTTATCACGAAGGTCACACCACAAGGGAGATCGACTTTTGGCATTTGTACTAGGAGGCGGCGAATGCGTGGTATCTACAGTGATGTGACAGTCCCGTGGGCCAGCGCCTTGCCCTTCACCAGCGGAATGCCCTCCTCAATCGCCTGGGTCTTCATGTCCTGTACGGCATCGCCGGTCTTGTGCTTCTCGGACAAGATGATCACGCCTGCCACCGTGGTGATGATGCTGAGCGGGTACAAGCACGACTGCCACCATGCGTCCATGCCTGCAGTCTCGTGGAAGAAGATCATGCCGGAGATCGAGCCGATGATGATCAGAAACGCCTCGTAGATCGCAACCAGGTAAATCGCCTCATAGTCCTTCAGCCCCTGGTTAAGCACGTAGATACCACCGCCGGCCGACGATAGCGCAGCGACAATAATGACGTAGGTCTCAAAATGAGTCCACACTGCGCCGCCTTCCCCTAGAAGCTCCACAGATGACTGCAGAAACACGACTCGGTCAGTGACTTCATCGTTTCTCGTGACGGAGGCAACACTCGCACCTTGAGAAAGTAGAGGTTGCCGCCCACGAGCCCCGACAGCGCACCGTACGCGAATCGCCGCGACGCGCTTCGGCGGTCAAAAGTGCAAATCACCCATGTGAGCTGTGTTCCGAGTGTACCCATCACGTTAGTCAACCCAGAACCAATTGATCCATGTGACACAGCACCTGTTCACGTACGAAGATGCCTGCACACGTTGCCAAGATGGCGTAGTAGATAAAGACCCAGCTCGTGAACAGCGCGTAGATCTCGACGCTCGAGTGGTGCGGTGTCGCGTGGCTCCCGGAGATGCCCACCAACGCGCACCCGAGCACGATGACCGCTGAGCCCTTGAGGTCATGGATCGACAGTTTCTCGCCCAGCACGTACGGCGCGAGCACGATATTCCACACGACACTGCAGCCCGCCATCGGCGCCAAAATGGACTGGGGGGAGAAAGAGAAATCTCAGGCTCGGATTCCGTCCACCCAAGCTACTGTACACGCCAGCCGCACCTGCGCCGCGTAGGCGTAGCTCATCGCATCGAAGATCGGGTTGAGAAGGAACACGCAGAGCGTCGCGGCCAGCTTGACGGACAACGGGTTGGTCGACGTGTGCGCGAGCTTGAGGAAGACCTTGCCCAGCGTGCCGAAGAGCGTGGCCGCGAGCGACAAGGTCACGCCGAAGATCCAGAGGCTGTCGGTGCCGCTCATGTCTGCGCGTGTGGCGTTCGAGCCAATCGAGAGGTGCTACCTGGCGGCGATGGGGGAGAGAGTGCGTGGCGCGCTGCGGCTCCGGCAATAGCTGGCGGTGTGTCGTTACGCGCCGTCCCGATTTGGAGGTTCGCGTCTGGGTCAAATATCGCCCGCTTAGGTCTCGGGGTCGCCACCTCACCACGGCCGATATCGCGAAATCCGATCTCGGCGCTCGGTCATTGAATTCCAGATTAATTCAGTTCGGGAAGAGGGGATGGTGAGGCTGTGTCTCAGCGGATGGCCTGTGGAGAGGCAATATATCCGTTTATAGAGGTCACGACAACCGGACGGGAGAGGAGAGAGACAGACCACACCACACTTCTTCATGTGTCTGACTTGACCCAAGCGGCCATTGTGCCAGGCAGCCGAGAAATCCACACACCATGCACGAAAATCTCGTGACATCGAGACTCTCGATTCGAGAGAAGAGGAGAGAAAAGAATGCGAGTAAAGAGCGAAGAGAGAATGGGATTGACGGCCGTATCGTTACTAGTACTCGTACTGTACTCGAGCAATCCGCACCGCTCGCCGCTCGGACGAGAAGGCAAAATAAATCAAAGAGACGGTGGAAGAGGAGAGAGAGGAAACTGGAGAGAAGAACACATTACATCCACCATCACATCTGCGATGCAACAGCGACGGAGTTTAGACCGACGCCACTTCGTTCGTGAACTTGCCCTCCTCCTGCTCCTCGTCAGCCTCCGACTCCGAGTCCGAGCTGTCGAGCGCCTGCGACTCCTCGGCCTCAGCGTCCTCCTTCTTCTCCTCGGTGGCACCAGCCTCAACATCAGCCTCGACGTCCTCCGTGGCGTCAGCGAGGACCGAAGCCGGGTCGGCGGCGGCCGAGTTGCTGCGGGCACGGCCAATGGCGATGGCCGCAATACCGACAACAGCGGCAAGAGCACCGATGGCACCACCAATGAAAATGATCGGGGCGGCCTCCTTCATGCCGTTGCCCGTCAGCTTCGTGGCGAGCTCCGAGAACTTCTTGGCGACGCTCGAGACGTCCTTCTCAAGCTTACCCACGATCGTGGTGTCCTCGGCAGCCGACGAGGCACCGACCGCAGCGTCGCCAGCGGTGGTCGCGTTCACATCACCGGCCGACGAGGCCGACGAGTCGTCATCATCATCGACCTCAAAGTCAAGGTAGATGTTCTTGGCGTTGATGACCTGGACTTCGGCGCCCGCGTACATGACGACGCTGCCGTTCGCAAAGTGCTTGAGCGTGATCGTCTCACCGTCAACCGTGATGTCAACCGAGTCACCGACCGGGAGAGCAAAGTCCTGCGACTCCGTGACGGTGCTGTCGTCGCCCTCATCCGTCGTGGTGGCATCGTCGGCGCCGGCATCGGCGTCCGCGTCCGAGCTGCCATCGAAGTCGTCGCTGTCGCTGTCAGCATCAGCCGGGGCCTGGGTCGGGGCCTCGGTCGGCTTCTCCTCCTGCTTAGCGACCTTCTTGTGCGAGTGCTTCTTCACGGCCGGCTTGGCCGCGTCCGTCGACGTGGCCTTGGCCGCGATGTGGACCTCACCGTGCGGGTACTTCTTGACAACCTCATTGTCGTTCTTGGTCTCCGAGACCTGCTTGTGGCTGACCGGCTTCTTCACCTCGTGCTTCTTCTTGTGCTCCACGGGCTTCTTCGCCACGGGCTTCTTCTCCACGGGCTTCTTCTCCGTGTGCTTCTTCTCCTCGTGGTGGACGACCGGCTTCTTGGCCTCGATCTTCTTGTCCGTGTGCTTCTTCGCGTGCTGGCTCTTGGGGCCCTCCACGAGCGTCAGCGTGAGCTTACCGTTCTCGTGGGTCGCGCTCTTCACGACCGGGTTCTTGAGGCTCGTCTGGACCTCGATCGGCGCGGCCGCCTCGGTCGACGCCACGGCAGCCGCGGCGACGGCGGCCAGAAGGAATGCGCTGCGCTTGAACACCATGGTTTCTGATAGGAAGGGAAGGGAAGAGGGAGTTGCCTTTCGGGTTGATGAGAGATCCAAAGCGAATTGCCGAATGACTGGGGGAATAGCCCGGGAAGTTTGTGTGCTTGTGGGGAGAGAGACGGCCTGACATCGAAGAAATCCAACAGCACAAGCAAGCCCCAACACTGATTTAACCTCAAGCCTCACCCAGCCCCACCAAGTGAAAAACCTCACAGCGTGAACCCACATACAACATTGCGGCTGCCCTAAAACAACCAGTATTTGTTTTCCGAGGCCTGATTTCGTGTCTAGAGCATCAGACGGGGCCATCTCAAACCAGTTCGGAGAGTCTGAATTTCGGGATGGGAGAGGAGTTGTTCATGTATCACACGAGATATCGTACTAAATAGAATATATGTTTCCACAGATCACCGGTTTATCAGCCTATGGCGATGGAAACTGGCTTCAGGAAAACCAAAAACCAAACTCACCCTGCGAACAGAACCCACCATCGTACCGCTGGGTTCACTCGCCGGATGCCGTGGCAAATGGGGGAAATTACTATCTGGTACCCTAAGTTAACCAAAATTTACTAACCAGTACCCTCCCTTTTGCAGCTTCACAAACCAGTACCCTGCACCAAGCAACCGGTATGGTACCGGTTTTGTGAAAAACCAAGAGGGAGGTGAAATG
>JAADVT010000167.1:0-44805 GCA_023335895.1 Pythium rishiriense
CCCCCCCCCCCCCCCCAAAATCGCTAGAAGAAATGAGAGTGGCATCCCAAACTATTCGTTTATTCTCGCTTGTGCTGGCGCCTGAGCGTATCTTTGAGACGCAGCTTACACTCTTCGATGGTGCGAAGCTCAGCGTCAAGGGCGGCAACCAGCTCTTTGTCGTCGCTGAATGCTCGGCGCTGTTGTCGTACTTTCTTTTCTCGCATTCGGAGAGAAACGAGTAAGGCATGGTCCGACGATGATGCATCCATATGCATGTCTTCGGTACGTCGATCGGCTTTTTGTTTCTTGACAGGTCGAACATCCGCCGTTTCTGTAATGCGTCGCGGCCAAGGCACTTAGTGCAGGTGAACGACACCTCGATCATCAACAATATCGACTTACCGTGGAACGAGGATCCACCGAAGTAGAGGCCACCCGTGCACAGAAGAACGAGCCAAAATCCTGTGGAGTGGTAGAGTCGTAGCGCCGATAGATGCAATTTCAGGTCGGATCTCCCCATCTTGACAACACCCGCCTGTTGGTTCGAGCACGGCGAGCACTGCGGGTAGAAACGGAATGCCACTTTGCGACCCGAAAGTCGCCGCCACCACGCTTCATTCATTTTCCTGGCCACGCTACAAATATCAAAGAACACCCGTGAGTGCCAAACCCATTCGTCACCTCCTCGGTCCGCTAGTCTCGTACGCTTTCGGGGGCATGTGGTCGGCGTGATACTGCACACCACGCTTGATACCGCACGTGTGGCAACCGTAAAGCCGCCCAAACTCCTGGATGATGCCACGCCCCACGCTGTCTGCGTACTCCTCCGTGGCAGGCAACGACGCTTTCTTCAAGTGGAACGCGCCGAGGTTCGCGTAATGGCTCGGAGCGAGTGCGCTCATTCGCCCTCCCAGCATCTTGAAGCTCAACACGCCCATGGCCATGTACACGGGGAACGGCGCATCTTTCAAATCCTCTATGCGCGTCCTGAGCTTCGCGGCGATGTCGTTCGATGCGTTGAGGAGATCGGTCGTGGTCCGGGCGCCTCCGCGGGAAAGCATGCTTTCGCCCACTTCCCGGGGAAACGACGCAAAATGGAGGGCAAGAACGGACGACGATGCGACTGCGACTGTACCAATCATGGTGGACGCCACGGGCGTCGCGGCCCCGACACGGATGGTGCGCTGGAAGACCTGCGCCGCCGAGATGCCGAGCCAGAACACGGCGCCGCCGGTGGCCGCGTCGACGACGTGGCTCGTGAGCGCGTCGTACAGCGCGACGGACCGCGCGCTCGTGAGCTGGCGCTGCAGCAAGCCGGCCGTCTGCTCGCACTTGCCACGCCAGGCATCCACGTCCAGCAACCCGCGCCAGGGCGACGGCGCCGACGGCGGTGGCGACGACGACGCCACGTTCCCCATGGTGGTCTGGGTGAAGAGTGACGACACCTCAGTCGAACTGGACGGTTGCCGAATACGAACAGAAGGAGACCCGCTTTGAGCAAGTGCAATCTTTGGTATTCATAAGATAGGTTTGGATTCGGTATTTCCTTGTACACCTCGACATCACCCTGAAATGGAAACTCTGGCACTTGGAACTTAGTGGCCGTCGTAAATTGAGTTCTGTGGTCGCAAATTGCAACACCATAGTCGCCGTAAAATGGACACCTGATCACAAAAACACAAACATTCGACCTCTGTCACACAGGTCGTATTTTTGTGTTTTTGTGACAGGATCGGTAGTGATGGTCACTTCAACGCTGTGGACCACAGCGTTTAAGTGACCATCACTCCCGATCCAAGTGGTGGCGGCAGCGATTCCGAGCTCCTTGGTGAGATCTAAGGAAGAGACACAGTGGGTCCTCCGAGGTGACAGCCCACTCGCATCCGATCAAGAGAAGGTCGACTTTGACATTGAGAGATCGCTGTGAGAAGCATGGAGCGGTTGTCATTTGGCATGAGCAAAGATATGATGACCCAGGCGACATCACTTCAGCTGTTGCAATGGGAGCGAAATACCTCAAAGAACCAAGAAAATCCCGAACACGAAACGAAAAAACTCGAGTATGAGGTCGGAAGGCTGGTACCATCTCCTAGAAAGAACAAAAGCAACTACAAAATCAATTGCATGGAGTTGGTATGGACGCCGCCAACAGTGTTCGCGCGTTTCACTTGAGTAGTCGGCATTGCTTGAATCAATTACGTGCCTTACCATTTCGACGACCAGGCCTTGCTATGGCTTGGCTATTAGGAGATGGAGTACACCTATGGCGGCGTCTCGCTTCGCCGTCGGCGCAACCTCCTGGCTCTGTGTCTGCGTCTGCACCGCATGTGATCACCGAGAAGAGAGATGATGCTTCTGTTTTTCGATATCATTCGATCTCATAGAATCTGATCTGCACTCCTGTTTCCCTTCGAGCGAGGAAACTTCCTTCCATCCACACCGGAAACGCCGCCGATACGCTGATGAGGTACAGCGCACCACGATGCGCCGATAGATTCGTCTCGCTAATGGATCCTCTCCCTGCGACAGTGAGATCGTCGTGTACACGGCGCTCGCGGTCGTGTTTTCGCGCCACGACGACGCCCAGCTCGGCTCGGCCGACGCTGACGACGACGACGACGGAGTCGCCAGCGACGCGGCCATCGTCAACAGCAAGCGGCGAAATAGCGGTCTCACCCACGACCACGTTGAGGGCGGAGGCGTGCTCTGGCGACCCGTGGCCGACGGCGCGTGGACCCAGCTTCATCTCTTCCTGGAGATGGAGCGCGACGCCTCCCATGACGGCTCCCCACGCAACCAGCTCATGCGCAACTTTCGGCTCGTCGCGTGGGTGCTCGAGACCGGGAAGGTGATCGTGAATGACGTCATGTCTGCCAAGTGCATGTGGGCACCGATCGACGAGCTGCTCTGGCAGTTCACGAGCGCCGACGGCCACTGTTACGGGTTCCGCTTCCACTCGGTCGAGCAGGCCGACGAGTGCGCGCAGGTCGTGGGAGGCATCCTCAACAACATAGACGGTTTGCTATCGCTGTGGTTTTCTCGATCGCCATAGGGTGTCACTGAAAATGATTCGTATGTGGTATGGTGTAATGCGAGAAGAGATCCAGCGCCTTGTCAAAAAAATGTTTGAAACGCGCACGACTACCAGAGAGGTATGTGCAAATCTTTCGGTGTGACGTGACATTCGCTCAATGTGCTCCAATCCCTTTCACAGTTCCTAGCTCTACTCTACGATATTGGTTTCTTTAAACTCGACAGCTCGCGGCGAACGACAATGATCGAGGTGTGGTAGCATAACCTCCACTTCTGAAGTCATGCTGAACAGGGGCTAAATGCTTTCATTTCATAGTCTGCCCATGCCGCCGTTGCATCGTTACAAGCTCAACCGGACTGGCCACGATCCCGCAGAGGCGCGCAACCGATATATCCAAAGGAGAAAATTCCGGAATTTACAGAAGCAGCAATTCGTCAGAATATCGACACTCGGGTAGCAGCTGCTGCCGCCGCCGACCCCTGCGAGGAAGAAACGAGAATCATGATGAAAAGCGCCGCAAAGAGAAGCTCTAACCACCACTTACTCGCTCAGTTTACTGAAGTTCAGAAGGCTGCACTGGCAGCAACGCAAAGCCAGATCGACCAAACCGATACTAATGTTTTTGAGGACTCGGAATCGGATGGTACTGTTTCTCAAGACGATGAAACTGATGGTAAGCGAGTTCTCTGGGGAGGCCCCTTTCTACCCGTTGTTATGCTGCTAATGCGTGTTTTGCCCGCTTAGCTGGCGTTGCCGAGGTTGAGGGGAAGCTTCACGAGCAAGTTGTGGTTGTGAAGCGACAACAAGAAACAACCTCACGGTCCACAGTGATAGATACCAGCGAGATGTCCATCACGGGATGCCACGACTCGGGTTTGAATGGTTTGGGCGTTCCGAAAGACTGCATCAGCATGCCTTACAAAACTCGTCAAGAGCTTCATGTCACCTACAACAAAGACCTGGCTCGCTATGAAGGCCTACCTTCAGCGTGGCGAAGACTAAACCACCAATTCGGACTTCCACTCGAAGCGGTTCCGAAGCGTCTAGTCGCAGGATATCCGAAGAAAATTCCTGCGGTACTACAAATGCTGAAGGAACTGTTGTTATTGCATGATGGTCTACACTCTGAAGGAATCTTCCGCCTCGCTCCCGACAAAGCCAGATGCGCTGAAGTGAAGCAATCGATCAACGATGGTACATTTACTGGATGCAATGATGTCCACATCCTTGCGAACCTTATCAAGGTGCTTATTTGCGTCTAGCTATGCTCATTGCTCTCATCAATGTCTAACATATTTCCTCGCAAAGGTTTGGTTCCGTGAACTCCCTCAAAGTCTGTTCAACGCGATACCTGAGAAGCATATTTATCGGACTTGTGAAATGAAGGTATCCTGCACTACAAAAGCAGCTCGTCTTATGAAGCAACGCTAACTCTGTACCGTATGCTTCGGTAGGATCCTCAAAGTATCATGTCTTCCATTGACGTATTCCCGCCTCTATATGCGAGCTTGGTGAAGTGGTTGCTAGACTTGATGGCGGAAGTCGCGAAGAATGAGGAGTGCAACAAAATGACGGCGCGAAACTTGGGTGAGGTCGTGCGTAAGCTGCTTTGTCAAGAACGACCTGTCCCGCCCACTGATACAATCGATTCTGTTGTCTCAGCGATCGTCATTTCACCCAACCTCTTCAGCATCACAAGCGACAATCCTATGTACGCGCTGACTATGTCACAGAAGGTTGCAGAGTTCACCTTCGTTTTGTTAGACGCGCGCTTGCGCTACATACGATAGGAGAGGACCGAAAGATCACCAACTCACAGGATGTTTTATTATACAAAGCTATGGACCGCAATAATTTAGCAACAAGTTGCCAACAATCAAATCGAGCGTTCCCACTACGGCAAGAAAATGATGGTGCTGAGCAAGGCATGTAGGGAGGAGGGCTACACGAGACACCCGTAGTCTGGAGAGATCTGGAGAAAGACATCGTCGTCACCACCTTCGTTCGACTCGTCTGAAGTCCTCGAGTTGTCAGTCGACGCAGAGCGCGAGGACGATAGAGATCGACGGGCGGAGCCGTTCGGTGTGGTTTGAGCGCGCAGCGACGCCATGGTTGGCGAGCGAATCAAGGGGAAGAAATCGTCGTGCGACGAGGCATCAATGCCGTACGTGGTCGGCATGTTGTCGTCACCACCGAAGTCCTCCATTGTCAACGTGAACTCGCTCTTGAAATCTTGGAAGAACGGATCGTATGAGTCGAAGCCTGGAACCCCATGGCCTGAATGACTCGTATGCGGTGCAAAGCGGACAGACACGCTGGGCATGAGATCTTCTCCGTGAAAGAAACTGGCCGACGTCTTTGCACTTTTCGGCGTCGGCGTTTCACCTCCTGACGGGAATCGGAAGAATGGAGGACCATCCAGCCCGTATTGCGATGAGGTGACGATCCCAGACGGCAACGAGAAGTCACCACGCTTGAGTGTGGGTAGATGGCTCTTTGGAGGGGCCGCTGGCATCTTTTTGGCACGCTTGGCGCGGAACGATGTGATCTTGAAGTCTGAGAATGACGCCACAGCCTCGACGCGTGGGCTTTGGTTCGACGAAGCACACGACATGTTGTCGTCGTCCGCCTCGCCGTTCGAGTCCTGATCATTGTCATCGCCATCGTCGTTGTCGAACGTTCCCGGCGGCAAGCGACCACTCGGATCGATGCCGTACGTCTCAGGCGACAAGAGTTTGTCGAGCTGTGACTGGAACACGTCCAGCTGGTGGTGCTGCTTGTCGTTGAGCAAGCCTTGCTCGCGGCAGCGGTTGAGCTCCTGGAGCGATCGTTTGAGGCTACGCACTTTGCGGTAGGGCCAGTGGCGAATGCCGATGGCACGGCAGCGCTTTTTGAAGGCCGTCGCACGCACACCAAACTTCTCGGCCGCCATTTTAAGGGGCAAGTGGAAGTGGTTGCTCAGCGCGTCAAAGTTGCACGACATAGGAAGCTCGAGTGACGGTGTGGTCGTTCCCTCGAGCAAAATGAGACCCAGCGCCTTCTTGCCTTCCGGCGTTGCGAGCATCGCAGCTGACGCGAGACGTGCGTGGGGTGGCATCGGTGATTGGAAATCCATCTTGGTTGGCAGCGTTGCGCCGGTTGGCGTTGCAACAAGCTCCGATGGAAAGGTAAACGAGGTAGAGAGCTTGGATGGTACAGTCGAAGGCTTGCTTTCGGTTTCAGAGCCATGTGAGCGGTGGTCGTCTCCTCGAATCGAAAGCGAGTCCGACGTCGAAGGCGTAGCTTTTGGTGATTGAACTTGGCTAGAGATCATGGTTTCAGGAGCAAAGTCCTCCAACGCTATCGCTGGTGTTGGTAGTGTGCTTGACAGGCGAGCTGTCGATGAATGATGCAACGTCGGACGCGGCCGATCCACAGCACGAGAAGATAGAAGGAAGAGGAGCGGTCTGATCTTCGAAGACTCGACAGAAAATGCTGTTCGTCTGCTTGAAGGTAGACCAGCTGGAGATCTTACAAAGTGGCGGACAGGAGCGGGAGAGAGGAGCTGTGGCGAGGATCTCGAACGAATCCAGAAGTGCGAATCGAGAAGACGAGAGCGAGCGAGAGAGCAACCGAGACGTAGGGACCCTGGCCGGGCCCGAGCGAACGAGAGCCGCCGGCGAGGACGCCCCATATCCAGTTTCATAGAAAAACGAGCAACGTATCTTTCTATTCTGCCCTTTCGAGCGGCAACGCGCGCAAGGGGAGCGGCCACATGGCCGGGCATGGGGGTCGGAGGTGCCGCAAACCAGCGGGTTGCTCTTTCGCACCCCTTCAAGATCGCATGGAATAGAAAAAGACACTGGTTTCCAACACGGACTCACTTGGTATTTGTATCCAAATGTTTTAAACGTGTTGGAATGACCATGGTGCTGGCGTCGGTAACGGTCAGCGGATCGCGTCCAGCGCGTGCCACATGCGACGCGCGCCGTCGGCGTCGCCCACGTAGTCGAGTGTATCGGCGTTCCACATACCCGCGCCCCGAAGCCCAAACGTCTTGACCAGCGTGTACTTGAGCTGCAGACTCTGCTCGTCGTCGTACCAGAGCTGCGTGGCGTGGCCGTCCTGTGTGAACTGCAGAAACGGTGTCTGGGTCAAGTCGTCCCAGCGGCGCTTGCCGCTTCCACCGTCTCGCAAGAGCTTTTGGATGTCGCCATAGTCGATTTGGGAGCCCGCGGCGTCGCTGCACGGCGCGTCGAAGAACGGCTGTGGTGGGATGGTGCAGAGCGACTGGGCATCACTGAGCGACTCGCACGGGTACTTGTAGCCATACCAGGGCACGCCCAACACGAGCTTTTGTGGGTCAATGTGGTACGCGAACAGAAACTCACGCAGCCCTTGCGCGACAAGCGCGTGTGGCGAATTGGCCGCCGCCAGACACTGGTAGTACACTTGGCTGCGCATGTCATACTTGTCGAAACGGAATGAAAAGTCAGAGGGATCAATGATCGGGATAGAAAGGAAAACGGTCTCGCACCGCCATGACGAAAAAGAAATCGACGATTTCTGACAGCTCCTTCCACTCGTAAAAGCGCCCGTCGATCGGCCGCGGCGCCCACGGCACGTCAAACGTGATCTATATCCTCTCTCACACACAAAGCGATCAGTCCCAGATAAGGTAGTAGTGATGGATCACACCAGACTATACCTGCGACTGGGCAGTCAACGGGTGGCGCTCGAGCTCGGCGCGAAGCTCGCGCACGAGTTGGGTCTGGCACGCTGCCGCGGCGCCCATCAGGGGCTTTTCCGTGTCGATGTTGACGCCGTCAGCGTGGTTCAGCACGATGCTTTCGTACGTTTGGGTGACCCACGCACGGCGTGCTGCAGGATCGCAGAGCGTGGCCGTGTCGTCAAAGTTGTGTTTGACCACGACCTTGACGCCTTTGCTGTGCGCATGGCAGAGCAGCTCCTTGTCGACGTTCCACGCGATGGTCGTCACACGCTCCCAGTCGTAGTGCTTCCAGCGGTCGTCCGTCGCGACCGAGAACGCAAAGATCTCTTTCTTGGGTGGCGCCGTCGACGAGAGCGCCACGGGCAGACACAGCGACATGGTCGCGCACGGACACGCGCGCAGCTGCGCGGACTCGAAGGGCGACAGCACCAGCGGAAACGCGCCGTCCACGAACACGTTTCCCCCGCCATGGACGGAGAGCGCCCGCACAGCGAGCAGCACCCCCGTCGCCACGGCCAACGGCGGCATGGGCTTTCTTATTTGGGCGGATCTCTTTTTGATGGGCGAAAAAGAGAGCTTCAAGAGCGCACTATTCAAGTCGATACAGTACACAGAAAAATATATGTTCCAGCCAATCAGATCACTGCGACCTTTCAGGATCGGCGGCCTGTCTGGTGGGAGATTCCCAGCGGATCCGACCGGCGTGAACAAGTCCTTTGTCTGCCAACGCGCCAAAGAGAGAGAGAGAGAGAGAGAGATTGTCCGCCATGGCGCGCTCCACGAATGCGTTGATGATGAGCTTGGGCACGGTCAACATGTGGGGCTTTTCGCCGGCCTTCGACCTGCTCATGGCAGTCGACGAGACACAGCAGCAGCCGCGGGAGACCACCGCGAAAGGCGAAGCCATCGACGGCGAAGGCGTAGAACCCATCTCGATCCTGCTGGTCGGGCCGGGCGACATCCGCCACGCACTCGCGACCATCGCGAGCCGTCGCCGCCACGCCGCGCGGCCGTTGCACGTGTATGTGTATGAAAAGGCGGTCGAACCGCTTGCGCGCCACTTGCTGTTGCTCCAAATCGCACAGGACTGGGAGCTGCCGCTCCGCCAGCGCTGCAGCACGTTCCTCGAAGTGTTTGGCAACGCGCTCGTACAGCCACGGACAGCGCAGTACATCCACGACAAGGCGCGCGCGCTGACGGAGCTGGTCCACTACGAGCGTGGCTGGCTCGCCGACCAAGTGGACCTTTCCCACCTCAAGATGAAAACCCGGGACGAGCTCGTGGAGACTTTCCAGAGCTGGGCGCCGAGCGTGCGGTTTGACAGTGCGTATATGTTGTTATTGCATGGTATAACGACCGCCGCAGAGACTTACGGACTTGTTATGGTGCATGTGTAGTGGTAAAGCTGCGCGACCACCGACTTCGCCACTACTACGAGACGCGGTACGACTACCGCGACAATCTTGTCGACTGGGATTACACGGTACGGCGCCTGCTGGGTTCTGTACTGCATAATGCTGGTTCTGATATTCGCTTGGCTGCGATTCGTAGATGATGCTGAAAAAAATCGAGCAGGCGAGTGTGATCCACATCAAGCAGTTCCGCACGTGGCGCAACTCGGGCATCGCATTTGAGTTTGGGGACCAGAGCTACACCGAGCCCAACCGTTCGATGGCCGCGTACACCGAAGCACGGAAGAAAAACCACGGCTCGGTGCTGTGTCGCGGCGTCTGGACTGACATCATCATCGGCCCGTACGTGTCATTCGGCGTGCAGTGCGACGCGTCCAACAAATTTGCCAAACAGCTCTTTGAGATCCATAACAAAGGCACGGGTGTGGAGCAAAATCGCCATGTATGTACCCGTTCCCAAGCCACCGAGGAAGGAAAAGGGGGGATCATTAACGGTGACGGTGCATGCAGAACACAACGGAGGTAGCCGTGTATAATGTGCTCTCGTACCTCTACGAGATCGAGACCGGCGAGGTGTACAAGATGAAGAAAGCACACGATGTGTACAGCGGCATTGGCGAGTCGGAACTCGACACTGGGGTGGCCCCAAGCACGCAGCCGACAAAGCAGCAATCTTCCAAAGAGCTGCCGCGCATCGAAGAAGTCGATGACGACGAGGCCGAGGACGAAAAAGCGTCCTCGAACCAACAGCCAGCCGAGCCAAGCGAGAGGTATGAGGTAAAGAGACCCAACCATTGGTTAAACAGATCTGACGAATTGATGGTATTGCAGTGATCTACTCAAACAAAAAGCGAGTGAACGAGACGCGCAGCAGCGCGCGAAGACCATCGTTGAGTCCTTCGAAGGCGTGAAGGTGCGTTGTAGCAGGAGAAGCGGTCGGAGTGAGGTACCTCATGTTCTTTAGTGGCCTAACGGGGTGCTGGATATATAGATCATCCCGCTTACGGGCAAGCTCGAGGATCTGTACACCAAAAAACGGTACGCACAGCGCTTCGACCACGTCTTCCTCTCGTCGCAGCACTGCCACACGCTACAGGGCAGTGCAGAGGCCGACGCTGCCCTCTTCACAAATGTACTGCGAGACCACGCGACCGTGAGTGTCGAGTCACCAATGTTCTTGCTACCGCTCTCGGAAGAACAGCGCGTGCTGTACGTGAAAAAACTGGTGGAGACGGCCGAAGCTCAAGCACTCAAGCCAACGTTCGCTTTCGCCAAAGCTCCTTCGAAGCAAGACCTACTACAGATCGAGAATGCTGTTCTGCGCTTCGAGTTTGAACGTGATGTGTGCTAGACGAGTGCTATTTGGTAGTTGGTGGAAACGAACTTCTAGCTACGCTTCCATGTACCTGTCTCGTGCAATCATTCTTCTTTTGGGGGCCTTCTCTCGGACCATAGGTGAGTGGTGCATGTTGCTGCTATCCCGGGAGTCTGACTTCAACAGCGCGGATGCAGGAAGTAGTACGGCCGACTTTTGGTCTTGGTCGTCCGGGCTACTCAGTGTGACGCTCTCATTGCCAAATCGCTGTCTAATCACAGCAGCGAATTCACGCAACACGTCGAGGGCTTCCAACCGGGTTTGCTTTTGAAGTGGGCGCCACTCTGTGGTGACACACCGCGCGGGATACGTCAATATTGAGCTGCTAGATAAGCGAACTCGAACATATCCGCCGAAGTGGTGTGGGAGGCCTGCAATAAAAAGTCGCATGAGATCGACGGGGTCGACAGTGGTGTCGAACAACTTACGTATGCCATGAACTTGAAGCCAGTACGATCGGAACTCATCATTTGTACGCGGTCCTGGGCATTCATCGAATCTGCTCATAAATATAAGCTCAGTAATCGATAGTACAGCTCTGTGTTTGATCAAGCGAACCTCATAGTATTGCGCTTGTCCATTTCCAGGTTGCTGGTGGAAACCACATTCATAGTGGTGAGGACAACTTCAACAAGACTGTACCCTGACAAACCGCACTCAAATCGTGATACTATCCAGCCCTCACTGAGTCTTGGTAGAACACGAATGCGAGGGCGGACTATTCCTTCAAGTGGCATTTCGTCGTCATCATCTGTGTTAACCTCTGTGTTTTCGGCAATGGTCCTGAGCTTCATGACAGCAGGCGTGCAAGTCTAACGATGGAACGTTTTATGAGCACAGAAGGAATCAACACAGGCTACAGCGACCATAATGATCTTTTGCGTACCATTTCGATGACACCAACCTGGCGATATTGATCGTATTGCCATTGCATTTGCGGTATGATCACTGTTGAGAGCTCACTCCTGCTGAGGTCAGGACTGAGAACAACCTGCCGCTCTGACTCTTCTCCCATAATCGTGCATCTGCAGCAACGACCTCCATGAGCATTTGGCCCCAAGATTGTACCCACCATTGCACTCACCCAGCATTCTCCAGCTCGTGCATGAACATCGAGAAAATCAACCCATCGAAGACTGGCATGCGATACCACTGGTTGGTTATGCGACACGAGCAAGCCCAAACAAACGGGGGCAGGGAAAGGGTATGACTACCAACCGAATCGAGGCACCGCATCGCACTTGACCACGTTGACAGATACAGTGAGCTGGATGGTGTGCGCGAGCCGCTGGACGTCTTGGGATACTCGTTCCGCCGATGAGAACCGCGGCACGTACACCACGAGCTGCTTCACGCCTTGCACCGACGGCTTGAGCACGGCCGACCACACGCGCTGCAACATCCCTTACAACACAGTCAAACATACGCACGGCTTCCCACGCGTGGAAACACAGAGAAGAAACCGTACGTGTTGTGTACACACGCGCGCGAGTTGCTCGAGCGCGTTGAAGTGGTGCGATCCGGTCGCGAGCGCCATGAGCAGCGTGGTCCGCGGGCCCGCGAGCAGCTCCGGGAGCAGCGCGAACGGCGACCCACTCGCCGTGAGCGTGGCCGCGTCGTCCAGCGCCACGCGGACGCGCCAGCTCTTCATTGTGGCCGTCGCCGACGCCTCGCCCATGTTGCCTCTGGGATGGGAGGGGGGAAATCCACGAAGTGAGGGCGGGAAAGTTGCCGAAGGTTGAAGTTGAAGGGGAAAACCCATGGCACTGCACAACTTGATACGACTGTTTTCGACAGCCCGTGTCGAAAACTGCAAGAATGCATATGTGACATACACTCCCCCCTCACAACAAGGGGGCAACTTGACTAACTGACTGGAAAGCAGAGCTAGAGAGAGAGAGTGAGAGAGAGAGAGAAGACGACTTGACGAATCTCCCGGCGACCCGCGATGGAAAGCGAGGGCGACGCGCGCTCGTGGCTGAGCGGCTGGATGCTGGCGGCGGGCGAGGACGGCCCCGTGAGCAACTACTACGAGGACCAGAAGCTCATGGAAGGGCCGCTCATCAAGATCGGCGACTATGCGCACTATCGCTACTTTTTGCTGTTCCGCAACGGCCGTTTCTGCTACTACGAGCTGCCGATGCCCAAGGACTCGCCGACCAACGGCGGCCAGCGCCGCGTACACGTCACGCTCACGCCGCAGCACCTGCGCGGCGTGATCATGCTCAACGTGTCGCTCATCGGCAAGGAGCTCGCGCGCCAGGACGACGAGTACGACGGCGCCGCTGTCCAGCGCGGCATGGCGTTCAACCGCAAGAAACTCGAGATGAACCTCACGGGCTACTCGCTCACGGGCCAGCTCACATCGTGGAGGCTGCGCGCGTCCAACGATGCCACGTATGTCAAGTGGGAAAAGGCGTTTCGGCTCGCGCTGCGGCCGATTTGGATGCAGAACACGCAGCACTGCCTGGTCTGTCGCCAAGAGTTCACGCTGCTCTTCCGGCCACACCATTGCCGCAAGTGCGGCACGTGTATGTGTGAGGAGTGCTCGGTGTTTGTGAATCGACTGCCCATGCAAGGGTACTACGACACGGTGCGCATCTGTCGCGACTGCAGCCCCGCGAAGATCCAACAGTCGGAGCTCAAGGTCGGCACGCGGGTGCTGCTCTATGGGATGTACCCAGGCAAGATCGTCCAGCTTGATGCGACAGACGATACAGACCAGAGCGGTGCGTTTGTCAGTGCTGCGCTTGAGAAGAACGGGGAGATTCGACGAGTCGCCTTAGGCTACGTTGAGCTCTATTCCGACACGATCCTCTCCGCAAACCGCATTAAGAACACCATCCGTCGTCATTTGGCACAAACCCTGTTCCGCGCACAGCTCAACTTCAGTACGTGGAATCTACTGGAGACGGTGCAAGAACAAAAGACCGTCCAAATGGTGCGCATCCTCAACAAATCGTCAAGCATCAGCGAACTCACATCAATGGTCCCGACGCTCAACTCCTACGACACACCGCAGTTCAGTTTCGATGACCACGACGAGCAAGAACTCGTACGAAAATCGATGGAGCACTACCGAGGTGTCCATTTTTCGTTTCCGCTGCGACTAGACACGGTGATGAAATTGATTGATCAGTTCCGCAACGGCATTTTGCTGCATCGCGTCTACGTCTATCAGATTCTAGAAGAAGCACAGAAGCTATTCAAATCATTATCGGACTCGCCGATGAACACTATCAACATTCCCGCGGGTGTAAACTTGATCGTCGTTGGTGATCTTCACGGGCAGCTCGAAGACCTTCTAACGATCTTGGAGAAGAACGGAGTACCCAGTCCGAAGACGTGGTTTCTCTTCAATGGCGACTTCGTCGACCGTGGCTCCCATGGAGTTGAAGTAATGATTCTTCTCCTCAGTTTCAAGCTCCTGTATCCGGACTTCGTGTTCCTGAACCGGGGCAACCACGAAGAGCGAATGATCAACGAAAACTTTGGTTTCGAGGACGAAATCTACGTCAAGTACAGCTCAGAAAGCATTCAGTTTGACGGTGCTGACTCGATTAGCTGCTCTCGCAAGTATTCCTGTGTACAATTGTTCCAGATGTTTGAGGATGTTTTCGAACTCCTGCCGATTTTTGCTCTCATCAACGATCGCGTCTTCGCTACTCATGGGGGCTTGAGCCACCACGAGAATGTGACAATCGAGGAGCTGCTGCGGATCAAGCATCAACGTGAGGTCCCCACTCTCGGTACTAGTCGGGAGGATGAACTTTTCACCCATCTTCTGTGGAGTGACCCGCGTGAGTCGGATGGATGGCGACCGTCTGAGCGTGGCGCTGGTGTCGAGTTTGGGCCTGACATCACGAAGAAATTCTGTGCACTGAACCAGCTCAGCTTGATCATTCGGTCCCACGAATGCCAAGAGCAGGGTTACGAAATCACTCACGACGGTATGCTGCTTACGATCTTCTCAGCGTCGAGTTATTGCGGTTCGCAGAACAACAAGGGCGCGTTTGTACAACTGCAAGTCGTCGAGAACGGTAACCTGAAGCCACATGTAGTGCAGTACTACTCCCAGCCTTTGCAAAAACTGAGTGACGCCGGAAAGAATGAATGGAGGAAGAAAGCGCGTCGGTTGGAAAGACGAACGATGATGTCGCTGATTGAATTGATCGGTGAAAAGAAATCCGCACTTGGTGCGTGTTTCACCCAAGCAGATCTTGCTGGTTCCGGTGCCGTGACGAAACTGCAGTGGAAGGATACGTTGCGCGATGTGCTTGGTATCGATGCACGATTCCTATCGTACTCGAGACAGCTAGTTGGGCCCGAGTGCATGCGATCTGATGGCCTGGTGGACTATGAAGCTTTTCTAGGTCGCTACACTGTTGAGCTTACGAGCGTGGAATGGCGTCGGCATCTGGTACGACGAGTCTGGTTGGCATTCTGCGATGCCCTTTCGGAGGAGAAGAGCAGTGAAGATGTGGATGCCATGGATTTGGCTGAGAAGATCCGAGCAGCGTTCGATCTGTTCAAGGCATCGCAGAAATCGAGCGGAAAAGGTGCCAACGGCCCAGACTCAATCGACCTAAGCAAGCATTACCCGGTGTACATCCAGAGCATTCGGGGTATCGCTACTCAACGTAGCCACGAAAACTTTTTCAAGCACGGCTTCATTACGTACGACGTGTTCCGGTCTACGATCCAAGGCAAGCTCGGGCTTGGTAGCACGCTCTCGGAGCAGCAAATCCTTGAGCTGATGCAGCACATGGACAAGAACAGTGATGGTTTCGTGGATTTCGAGGAGTTTCGATCATTCTTCGCCGAGTTCAGTCGCTCGGATTACTTGCAAGAGCTATTTGATGTTGACGACGTGCGTGCTGTCGACTTGTTGCAGCAGTTCGGCACACGCTTGGCCACCTCCAAGACATACGTGTCACTACGTGAGGCGTTTTCAGACTTTGATTCCTCTGACAAAGGGTACCTCAATTTGGACGACATTCTCAAGGCATCGCAAACTATCCAGTTGGTTCCAGTGCTTGACGAAGCGGGCGCAGGCGCGTTGCACTCGGCGATCCTTCAAACATTCTACGGGGTATCGGCCGTGGCGCCGGTGAACAACAGCAAAAAGCTCACTTGGAATGTTTTTGAGGACGTGTTCTCTGTCGATAGCACTCGAAAGCGCAGCCTTTGGATGTCAAACTTTAATGCCTCGCACTCAAACCTCAACCCAGCAGCCGTTGCCGAGAATGAATACCGTGACGTACAGCTACCAAGCCCTTCGTCCAACCACAAATATCTTTCGTGGGCAGATGCGCTACTCGACAGCGTCAAGAACGCACTGAACGAGCAGCGTCTCTACCTCAAGTTTGTCTTCCGTCGACTAGACAAAGCCCACCGCGGGTACGTGAGCCGCGCCAAGTTCATCGCGGCCATGAAATGTATCAACAAGGAGCACGACTGCTTCCTTCAAGACGAGCAGCTCGAGCAACTCGCCGATGCATTCACGGTTCGCAGGCGCAGCACAACGCTAGGCAATGGGGCCGAAGTATCTGCTGAATCCACGGATCTCGATGTCGTTGAGTATCCGTCGTTCCTCAAGAGCCTTCGCGTTGTAGACGCAGAGACCCATTCGCCGTCACGCCGGCGTCTCCACTCGGGCTCGGCTATGAACGTCAACGCTGTGGACACGCCGCCCGATGTTGATGACGAGGAGGGACCCTTCTTCGTGTGAGCATATCCATAACCAAAACGAATTTGTGCATTCACGCGTGCAGTTTTGAGCATAATATAGATAGTCACAGCCGACCATTTTCTGTCAGATCCGATCCCGAACCGACGCGATCACTTGCAACCGTGTTGTAGCGAATGATACCAAAGAGCCGCGTCGCCATTGTGGGTTTCAGCCACATCAAACCGGAGCGGGGGGCAACAGCACCATGAACCAGCAGGACGCCGAGGCAAATGGGCCATCGCCCGCCGTGCGCGATGAAAGCGAGGAAGCGCTCGCGCAGTTGAGCGCGACGGCCACAAAGCAGAAACTCGACAAGCTCATGAACGACTTTTCGACGTTTGACGACGTCATGCGGATCGGCACGAGGGTATGTGAGTCTTGTAACGTAACACGACAGTGTCCACGACAATCTAACACGGCGTGGCATTCCAATGTAGGCGCGGCGCGAGAAGGACGAGTACCGGCTCGCCGAGATGAAGCAGGAGATGAGCCGCCTGGAGCGCAAGCTCGAAGCTGAGATCCGCAAGCGCGTCGAGATGAACAAGTCGCTCCAAAACTACTGCGATGAGCAGGTCGCAGCCATGACCCAGCGGTTCGAGGAGCTACTGGACGCGCGCGCCCAGCAAGTCCACGACCGTCTCGACGCACTCGCCCACGAGATCCAGGACGTGCGCGCGCTGGTCGAGAAGGAGAAGCACGACATCCCGATCATGATCGAGGACAAGACCAACGAGCTCACGCAAAAGCTCGTCGCGTTCATGGAGCAGTTTGAAGAGGAGCGGCGGCGCCGCATCGCGCAGGAGGAGGCGATGCTCAAGCGACTCAGCGACCACGAGCACGCGACGGCCGAGACCTTTGACAAGGAGCGTGTACGTGGCATGATCGGAGTCATTCTCTTCAGTGGTGTAGGTACTCAAAGCACTGATGCGTTTGTGTGGCGTATTGCTAGCGTGACCGCGAGCTCAAGTACTCGCAGCTCAAGACCGCTCTGGACGCGTACACGACGACGCGGATACGCGGGGACGAGCGGTTCCAGGCGTTCGCGCAGGAAGAGATCGCCAAGATCCAGAACGCGCTGGTCGCCGAGGCCCACGCTCGGGAGCGCGAGGACGACGAGATCATCGAGGCGCTCAACCGGTACACGGCCAAGTTACAGGACAGCCTCAAGGTCATCACAAGCCCCGACGCCTGAACGCCACCACTTACTCCAGTTCTATTGCATTATTTGCCCTTTTGCTGCGCGAGTTTCTTGTGGCGCTTCTTGACGTGCTTGGGGATCTTGGTCTCGCGCCGCGCTTTCTTGTGGTCTTTCATTTCCTGCTTGCGTGCCTTCTTGCCGTCTCTCTCTTCCGCCTTCTGCTGCTCGCGCGCGAGTCGCTTCTCCTCGCGGAACGCGGCACGCTGCTCGGGCGTGAGGCGCGCCCGTCCGGTCACCACCTCATCTTCGTCATCGCTCTCGTCATCATCATCGTCTTCCGAGTCGCCGTCAGAGTCGCCCTCCTCCTCTCCATTTTGACGCTCGCCCTGTGGCTCGTCGTCCTCATCACCGTCATCTTCGTCCTCACTAGACGAGAGATCGGCATCGTCGGCGAGCTCTTCGGGCTTGAGAATGTCCATGAGGCGCGGGCCGCGCGTGCTGGGCGTCACGCCGAGACGCGAGATCGCATCCACGAGCGACTGCTCCATGCGGCCTTCCATGTAGTCGAGCTGTTCGCGCTCCGAGTGGAGCACTTCGCCGAGCGAGCGCGGGATGAACGTGCTCATGAACACAGCGTCGTTGACCTGCTCGTCGTGGGAGCGCTCGATGGGGCGGTCGGCGATGCGCTGCTGGATCTCATCGAGGTAGTCATCCACCGACTCGTCCGTGATGCGTGGGTCCGTGACGAAGTCAAACAGCTCCTGGGTCGTCATGGTGTTGAGCCCGCCGTACTTGGTAAAGTAGTCGTTGACGTTCTTGCAGTCCTTGCGCAAGAAATCGGCCGCGCTCGGGTGTTCGTGCTCGACAGACTGGGACACGTCGATAAAGTAGAGCTTGCTCTGGTAGTAGAGAATGTTGTACTCGGAGAGATCGCCGTGGACGAGCTTGCAGGTCTGGAACATCGTGCGCATCATCTTGACGCACGACAGGTAGCACTCGCGGTAGCGGAGCTCCGAGAGCTTGGCGTCCTTGAGGCGCGGCGCGGCCCACGTGTCCTTGCCGATAAACTCCATGAGCAAAACGTGCGAGCGCAACATGATGGGCGTCGGGCACGTGATGCCGGCGTCCGTGAGCCGCCGCAGGTTGCGCATCTCCTTCTCGGCCCAGAGCTTGACCATCTTGCGCGGGTTGCTCTTGCTGTAGCCGTTGCGGAACCGGAACTCGCCCGAGACGTACTTTTCGCGGTCTTTAAACACCAAAATCGACGTCTTGTACACTTTGATCGCGCCCTCCGAGCCGTCGGGCAGCCGCGCGTGGTACACGTTGGCCTCCTTGCCGGTGCTCAGGCACCCGTTGATCTCGGTGACCACGCCCGAGTTGAGCATCTTGTACAGGATCATGCGCGTGCGCGGGTCCAGCACCTGCTCGACGGTCGCGCGGTCGTCGCGGCCCGTGTGGCGCGTGCGGCCCGTCTCGCCATTGCGCATCGAGCGCTGCAGCTGGTTCGCCGCGACCTTGGAGAGCCGGAAGTCGTCCTCGTCCGCCATGGCGTCGACGTCTCGGGAACACGCAGGAAATCAATGGGTTGACGCGAGACGCCGTAAGGTTCCGCGCGGCCAATGTTGGTGTATGATGGATGCTGCTGCCTTTCGCACTTTGACCAACCAAAATGGCGGTGGTTACCGGTACCGGAAACCGGTATCACTAAATAGTGCCATTGAAAGAATTGCACTGCAATTCATTTTTGGTTTGAATAGTGTGGTTCCCGCCGAGACAAAAAAAATGGACGACGAAAAGGTGCGCGCGTACGCGGACCTCGCGAGCAAGATGACGGAGCTCCACGCGTCGGTGGCGCTGCTGGCGCGCAACGTCGAGAAGATGGCGCGCACGGACGCCGAGGTGACCGACATGACCAAGATCTTCCACGGCGTGTGCGTCGTGGGCCACGCCACTGTTGGAATGGTGAGAAACCATGATGTCTGACGGGTTTCTCTCTCTCTCTCTCTGTGCGGCTGCAGGTTCAAGAACGCCGCGCAAAAGACGTCGTACCGCGAGCACTGAGCGGGTACTCCACCTTACAGTCTGCCGTATTTATATACATGTCTCGCTTGTGTGCGCATGGCGCGCTGTCCAACAGGAGGTGGTGTTTTAATTAAATTATGGGCCATGACAAGCAAACGCGCTAGCGAATGCCGGCAAACGACCAAAACTGCTCGGTCGAGGGCTCGGGAAGCGAGCGGTCCATCGCGTGGGGCTCGCGCGGCGCGTAGATCTTGACCTGGCGCACGTGCGTGTCCCTGCCGTTCTGGTGCATCGCGACGATCGCGATCTGGAGGAAGAACGTGCGCAGCGGGCTCTGATACTCCCAGATATGTACACGTCAGCACGACAGACCATCCATATCACGCAATGCGTACTGTTCGGCACACGCACCTCGGCATCCTCGGGGCTGGCCAGTGGGATCGTGACCCACCCGTTGGGCTCGGCGATGCTCTGCGACAGGATCTCTTTGAGGTCGTGGACGGTCGAGCCCGCGCGGATCGAGAGCTTGCGCGGCGTGTAGCTCTCGTCCAGCTTGTGGTCCAGGTACAGCGCGACCTCTTTGATCGTCATCTTCTTGAAGAACTGGATGTTGAGCAGGTGCGGCTGCGCGCCGTCCGACTGCCAGTACGTGTCCACATTGTCTGCACTCGCGTGTGAGCGAAACCCGCATTGAACAGAGCCCTTATTGGCGTACGACGCACCGTCGCGTAGCTGGTCCACGCCGTTCCCGGGCTTGGCACTCGAGAGCGACCACACGGCCTCGTCGCCGATCTCACGGCGTGCGCTGTCCTCGTCGCCAAGATCCAGGAGCTCCATTTCGGGTGTGTGATCTTTCCTCCCCCCTCATGTAGCAACTCGGAATAAAACCATTGGCCCAAAATGTTTAAAACTCCTGAGCAGCTCATGGGAGGGGGGAGGGAATGTACTGGACAGGACACAATATTTCGAGCTGGCGTTGAAGGCGACCCCATGGAGGCGGCGCTCCCGGACCACGACGAGATCCACGCGCTGATCGCAGCGCCGGACGCGGCCGACCACGCCAAGCCGTCACCGTTGGCACCCGAGAGCAGCGATGCGAACGAACGCGCCGAGCCAACGGTGGCCGGCGAGGCCGCGACGACGCCACGCGCGTACGGCGCTGAGATCCACCTCATGGACGCCTCCGGCATGGGCATCTCGGTCGCCGAGCTACACCACCACGTGAGCGACCACTTTCTAGCACCCGGTCTCACAGGCGCGTCCGTCGCCGCCGCCACCGGTACCGGGTCGGCCGGTAAAGTGGACGCGAGCTTGTATCCGGACCTTGTCAAGCTGCATCCCGAGGTGCTCCAGTGGATGGACCAGTGCCGCGCGGCCAATGGAGGTGAGCAGCCATGCTGTGTGGATCGGACGGGAATTGGAATGTGGGTATTCATTCATATGTGGCGCTCGATAGGAATCGCGGCGTCCGAGGACGACGTGCTGTACTACTTCGACACGAAATACCCCGAGCTCTTGGAGCCCGAGACGAGCGAGCGCACATTCACTTGGCTCCACGCGTTCCTCGCCGACTTTGCAAGGGAGGATGAGCCGGCGCGCTTCTCAAACGAGGTCAAAGCCGTGGCTCTCCACACGTTGGCGGCTTCGCCCGAAGCTACCACCGCACTGGTCGTCGAGCTTGGTCTCAAGAGCACGACAACACTCCAGTATTGGAAACTGGAGCAAGCCAAGCTCACGACCAGCATCACGCTGCTGCCTGCCGTGATGTCCGCGCGGTCGCTGGCTGTTGCGACCACAAAGCGACGATCGCAGTTTATCTATGAGAAACAGTTGATCGAATGGCTGCTGTCACACAAGCACACACCGATCACGAACCAGGACATTGTGAACCACCTGCAGACACAGTATCCTGCTTTTGTAGAAGGGCGCTCGAGTGCGTCCATATCGGTGTGGGTCTCTCGGTTTCTCAAGCGGCACTTGCCCAGTGAAAGCAATGGCGGTATGCTAGCGGGACAGAGTGACCAAGATGACGTGGGATCGACCTCAGAGGGGAAAGAGGACTCAACCACTGACCAGTCCATTGATCCGAACGGCGCAGCCACCGGTGGTAATGGCGACACACGCAAACGACGTGCAAAGCGGAAGTCCCCCAATGGGTACGTGCTCCACTCGAACGAGTTCAAGCTGAACGCGTTGAAGAAGCTAGACGAGGGAAAGACCGTCATTGAAGTCGCCGAGGAGCTTGGTATCAAGTGCCCAAATACGATTGTCTACTGGAACAGCATCCGCGACAAGCTCGCGGTCGCCGACAAGAAACGGTTCCGACTGGCCGGAGGCGGCCGCCGTAGCACGTGCACGTTTGAGGACGAACTCATGACGTGGGTGAGCGACCGCCACCAGAAGGGAATCGGTACGGATGCTGTGGGGTTCTCCCGTTTTGGCAAACACGGATGGGTGCTAACGTGTGGTTTTGTTGTTGCAGGAACGGATGTCAAGTCGGTGCTCGACTACCTGCACGAGTTCCACCCGAGCTTTACGGCCGGCAAGAAAGAGCCCACACTACGCAAGTGGATCCTCCGCTTTTTCAAGCGCTTCCGCCAACCTTCGGTCTGCACCGGCGCCGAGGACGACCTTGACAAGGCCGACGGCATCCTAGTGTAATAAACCATTTCATAACTGTACCCCCTTGGTTACGCACGATCCAAACGGGGGCACTATTTCCTGTAGTTGCCGTTTGAGGGTTGAAGAGGAGGAAGACCCCAAGGAACCTCCTCTTCTCACCATGGCGTCGCTGGTGGCGCTCGACGCGACGTCATCCTGCGCCGCTGCCCACACTAACACTAATGAAAGCCAGCCATCGACATCGACGGAGCGAGATGCCGAATCAGAGGAGACGCCGGACCAGGACGGCGACGAGGCCTGCAGCCAGCGCAAGTTCTTCACGGAGCGCGACCAGGTCGGCAGACTGCTCACAGCGCTCGCGGCCGCGCGCTTTGAGACACCCGAAAGCGACGTCGACGACGCGTTCGCGCGCGACCACAAGACCGTCACTTCTATCGTACGTATCTGTCTGGGGTGGTGTCGTGTGTGAGGGGGTTGGAATCGATCGACTCATGGCCTTACTGTGTGTAGCTGGATCGGTACCTCGAGCAGTCGCACTTGCTGGACCCGTACTTGCGGGAACTGTTGGCGCCCGTGATCCGCGAGATCCAGCGGACGATCTCGGAGGTCGCGCGCGAGCGCCGCGAGGCCGCGACGGCGTTCCCGTTCCAAATCTACCGAAACCCCAAGCTCCACGGGCTGTTCCAGATCGTGTACCAGTTGTGTAAAGTGCGTGGCTACAAGACGATCGTCAAGCTGCTCCCGCACGAAGTGAGCGACTTGGAGCCGACGCTGCTGCTGCTCCAGTCGCAGGACCGCGCCGACCATAGCGCCTGGGAGACCCGGTACGTGCTGCTGCTGTGGCTCTCGATGCTCTGCCTCGTGCCCTTTGACCTCAACACGATCGACTCGTCGGCCACGAGCACGCTCGTCACCAACATCATCACGCTCTGCAAGGGCTACTTGGCCGACGCGGGCGCGACGCAGCTTGCTGCCTCGGTCTGTCTGGCACGGCTGCTCAGTCGACCGGACATGGAAGCCCATCACCTGGATAAATTCCTGCAGTGGGCCGACGGCGAGCTGCGCACGGCCGCGATGGCCGCGACCTCGACCCAGCAGGACCCCCCAGCGACGTCCCAGAGCCACTCGCGAGTGCAGCAGTTCAAGATTACAGGGATCATGCGCTGCCTCGCGTACCTGGCGAAACACTCGCCGCGTGATAAGCACGTCGAGGCGAGCCGCATTTACTTTGATAGCGTCATGCAACTCATCAGCGCGCTTTCCGATGAAGACCGGTCCCCGCAGACCAGCAGCACACTGCATCGCAAACTCAGTGTGAAGCTTGTGCAACGTCTCGGCCTTTTGTACCTGCCGCCGCGCGTCCAGTCATGGCGCTACCAGCGTGGCGTGCGCTCTCTCGAAATGAACATGCAAAAGATTGGTCTCGTCTCAAGTGTTTCTACCGCTGGCAGCACACAAGCCACACAACTTGAGGACCAAGTCGATAATGTCGTGTTTGAGGCTGTCGAAGAGCTCGAGCAAATCGTCGATGTGTTGCTGTGCGGTCTCCGTGACAAAGATACGGTTGTACGCTGGTCCGCCGCCAAGGGTATCGGGCGAATCACAGGAAGACTGCCGTTTGAGTATGCTGATGATGTTGTACAGTCCGTCCTGGAGCTGTTTGTTGCGACGGAGGGTGAAGGTGCGTGGCATGGAGCCAGCCTTGCACTTGCAGAACTTGCTCGCCGGGGTGTTTTGCTGCCACACCGTTTGACTGAGGCCGTCGATTGTGTGCATCGGGCATTGCAGTATGACATCCGACGTGGGGCTCACAGTATTGGGGCGCATGTGCGAGATGCAGCTTGCTATTCGTGCTGGTCGTTTGCACGGGCATACGAGCCACTACTACTGCTTCCCCACTTGGAAAAGACACTTGCTCCAGCCATGCTCATCAACTGCGTGTTCGACCGTGAGCTCAACTGTCGTCGTGCCGCCTCTGCTGCCTTTCAAGAGAATGTCGGACGCCAAGGCCGGAGCAACTTTCCGCACGGTATTGATTTGCTCACGAAAGCTGACTATTTCAGTGTCGCGAATTTGCGCCACGCATTCTTGGATGTCAGTGTGTTCATCGGCAAGTACCCCGAATATCGATACCCACTGCTTGAACACCTTCTCACACGAAAGATCGTCCATTGGGACGCGGCCATACGCGTCCTCGCAGCCCAAGCAATGGGCAAAATCGCAGCTTTGGACGCTTCTCATGCCATGACATATCTGCTACCACAGCTTCTACAGATTGCGTTGTCAGCGGATGTCGAAGTCATCGCGCGGCATGGTGCCACACTCGCAGTTGGCGAAGTCTTACACGCTCTGGTGCTTGCACCAACGTTTATTGACGGCGAATTGCAGGCGAAGATCAAGGCGCTGCCATTAGAAATTGAGTCGCGTAGACTCTTCCGCGGCCGTGGTGGGGAGACTATCCGCGTTGCGGTTTGCCAACTTATCCAAGTGAACGCTTCGGCAGGTTTCAGCCTCAGTTTCGTAAATGTGAAGAAGTACCTTGCCATCCTTGAAGAATGTCTCGTTCATCCGGTTGAGGCTGTACGAACAGCAGCGATCGATGGATTCGCTGCGTTCACTGCTCAATACTGTCCCAAGATGTTTGAGAAAGGTACACCTCCCGTCCGCCAGTACCTTGAAGCAATTATCCCGCGATTTGTCAACAGCGGAATCCTGGTCAAGGTCGCTGACAAGAGCGGAAGCGTTGGCTTGAACCCGAATGTGGCCATCCGTCGAGGATATTCACGTGCAATTGGAGTTGCTGCCACACAACTACTGCAGCCGACGCTCGTTGAGTCTATTCGTGTGTTAATTCGAGCCGCAGATATCACCTCCCATATTGGTGACGAACAGGATGCGGAGAGTCGTGTCGCAGCAATTCAAGCTCTCGTCGACATTTGTTCTCGCACAAGTGGTGCTTCGCCGTTGATTATGGACGACGAGTCGCTAGCAGAGGATGTCGTACGTACGCTAGTGAATTGTATCCACAACGACTACGGTGTCGACGAACGCGGCGATGTCGGTTCATGGGTGCGAAAGGAAGCGATGATTGGGCTCGAACGGCTCCTGCTCGACCAACCGTTCCAGCTCACTGCGCTTGAGAAACAATTCGTCGGCACGAAGGTGGGAACCCCGTACGGTTCTGGAGTCATCTGCCGTGTTATCGGAAACACAGCTAGATTAGCAGCGTCCGATCCCGTGTCTTTGCCTGTCGTTGAAAACGATGCCAATGTCCTCTGTCATGTTGCCTTCGCGAAGCCCAGTCTGGGATACTACTACTTTCCACCCAAGGGCATCGGTCTCATTCGATTGAGCCAGCTTCGGATCATCCATAGCGAGTCCCCCGACTGTAGTCGCTTTGACATTCCTGCTTTGGCAGATCGTCATAAGACTCCGAATGGTCAGCACAGAACCCCACTACCCTTTGTCCGACGCATTCCACCGACCATGACAGGCGAAGTGGTGAGTGACGTGTATTTGTTTTTTAAAAACATTAGTCGTCGAGACGGACTAACAGCATTCATTTTTACACAGATCGGTGCACTTGTGAAGCAACTTGCTGAGAAACTCGATAACATTCGTGTAATTGCCGGCACCATCTTGTTCCGGTTGCTTCACTCTCAGAACCCTCGCGTTGATGGCATACCCGATCGATTTCAACTTGAGAAGCAAATCTTCCCTGCTACTCTAGCAGTCAACTGGTCGATGGCTCACGACACATTCCCGCTGGTAGTGCGGCTGATGGACGTCCCTGAGTACATGGAGGCTGCTGCTGCTGGCCTCATCATCAGCGTTGGCGGGCTGACCGAGAGCGTTGTGAAGGCATCAAAGTCGGCGTTGTTTGATTGGATTCGTGGCCACGTTGCTGCCAAGAACTTCGGACTGCTCAGTCGCTTTGCGTTTTTCTTGGTGACGTTACTGTCTCGCCATTCGCAAGACGACCGAGTGACAATCCCACTGATGAAGACGCTTGCCATGCTGCTTGAAGACGGTTTGCTGTCTTTTTTGTTTGAGAAACGGGACGAAGACGCGAACGTGACCGAGTTTGGCGAGCGTCTGTACTCTGCACTGAAAGAAGAGATTGGCAAGACGAGTGCGATTCCTAAACTTTCAGCAGGAGTTAACGTTCTCACAGGCTTGTTGCCGAGCGAGCCTGACACAGAAGCAAAAGCATTGAAAGCCTTGGTGCTCTTCCTCGCACATCGTTTCCCGAAGGTGCGCAAGCTGACCGCAGAGAAACTTTACACGCGCTTACTCGTGCACGAAGAGGTGATCGACGAATCCAAGGTAAGTGTGGCAAAGACGACGTGGAAAATCGTGACTTCTCGCTCATATTTTGTGGAAATGGCGATAGTACGACTCGATCGTAGATATTCTGAGTGGCACAGCTTGGGATGGACCCGTACGTACTACTGAAATCTTGGTCTCCAAAACCTCAACCTGAGCTGATAGCAATGTGTCTATATAGATTGCTGGTGCGAGAACCGCACGGAACGAGGTACTCGGGCTGTTGGGTATGGAGCCGCCGCTAAAGAAACCGTACGTGCCTCCGTATATCGCTGGTAACACTTAGAATTTCCACTGATGCCTTCATAACATTCGCAGGCGCATCGACGGTGGCACAACGAAATCGCCCGGTGTTGCAGAGGATGAGTCGTATCAATCTCTTGTCAACAACGTCGGTTATTAGATGTGCAAAGCAAAAACAAGGGCGGAACTGTAGGTGTCTTCCGACTTTCCGTTCACGAGGAACACATGAGATGCAAATGAATATTCTGAGGAACAACTTACTACACGATGCGGATATATGTGTGTCGCTACTCCTTGGCTCCAGACTCATAGCTTGGACTCCCTAACTAGCAGCGACCGCCGGATGTATGTTCCCGCGAGAAGCGACGATCGGGCGCTTCAGTGGATCGCTAGGAATCGTGGAGCTTGTAGTCTTATACGTGACTTTGACGCGGCCACCCGTGGCACCTTCGCTGCCGTACACGAACAAGTTCATCAAGAACCACGTGACCACCGGATTCCAACCTTTCTTTTGCAGCGGCACGATGCAGCACTTGGCGTCGCGCGACCCCAGCACAACCTCAAAGACACGGCCCAAGGTCAGCGACGTCCGCTCGCTCGTGCGCAGGTACATGTTGAGCAAGGTCTGTTGGAGTTTGGCGATTTGCGGGCCAGACACCAAGAGGCCCAGCTCCGTGTCCGTGGGGCGTGCGCTCAAGCTTCGGTCAGCAAGGTTCGAAGACGAACGCAGCGCGTACCAGCCGTCGACAATGAGGATGTTCGAGTGGACTTTGACGAGCACACCGTCGCACTCGAGACGCCCGACGATCACGTATTGATAAAGCTGCTCACGCGTGAGACCGCGCTCGATCGCTGAGTTTTCCAATTGCTCGAGCGACCACTGGATCGAAATCGTGCAGTAGAAGCGCGTGAGCTGCGACGGCTCGTCTTGTTGGGCCTCATTCGTGAGCAGCAGTACGTGGAAGCGCTGCGAGTCGATGTGGGCACGGCTCACGCGCTCGACGATCGCGTCGCAGATACGGTTGTGCTGGAGGCTTCCGCCCGAGATTAAGATCTGGTTCTCGAGGTGCACGCTTGTCTTGGCGTTGAGAATCATGTTCACCATCGCGTTCTCTTCGCGCCAGCCGGCGGCGACGAGCGGAAAGGGCGGCGAGTCGACAAACTGGTCAAAGTGGCGCTTCTTGTCGGTCGCGACGTGGTTCGCGCGGACCCACTGGAACATTTTCGGCGTACACGGCGCGACGACGCTCAGTTCGTGCCAAAAGTAGCCGAGCGCATTGAGCCGTAGCCAGCCAGCGCGCTCCGAGTTGATGTCACAGCCCGTGACCATGATCGTGGCTTCGTCGATGCACAGGTACTTTTGGTGGTGGAACGCGTACTTGGAGTTGTTGGACAGGTACTTTGTGAACACACTCGGCCCGAGATCGCTCACACTACACGCAAGCGTGACACCCGGAGGCAGCTGCGACCGCAAGTGTTCGACGGATTGGGTGCCATAGTCGACAACGGGGTTGTACAGAATGAAGATCTGCACTCCGCGCGCCGCCGCATCCTGGAGACACGAGAGGAACGTCACACTGTGCTGTCCATTGTCATCAGTCGAGCGCGTGAGTTCCTGGGTAAAGTCACACAGGAACGTCGAGTAGTAAATCGACTTTTGGGCCGACTGGAGCAGAGTGACGATGCGGCGCTTGCACGCTTCAAAATCCGTGATCGTCTCGACGTTTTCACTCGCAAACTCCATCTCGTCGAACGTGAACTGTGTTGAGAAGGCACGCGGCGCCGAGTGGTCCGTCTGTGGCGTCGTCACAGGCAAAAGCGACTGCTGCTCGGCAAGCGTGCCAACGCTGGCCGTGGCGCCGTGGTTAGCGTCGACCTTGGCGAGCAGCAAGCACACACCCGAGAGTGTGATCACCACGCCGCCGAGAAAGGTGATGAGCGCTACCCACGAGTAGCTGGCCATCTCGTTGTAGAAGATCATGCCGCAGACCATGTTGCCCAGGATGATGAACGCCTGGTAGAGCGGGATAAACTTGAGCGTGCCGAAATACTCGAGCCCTTTGTTGAGGAAAAAGAGCTGCGGCACGAGCGCGCACGGGATGCCGGCGATGATGAGCAGGAAGAACGGGTTCACAATCTCGTACGTGTGGTGGTCGCGCAGCGCCGACTTGACGACCTCGACCGCCGACTTGGTCGCGAGGCTCGTGAAGCCGGCCATGATACCTGCCGACGAGCTGAACGCGAGCAGGCCGATCGCGCGGTGGTGGAGATTGTGGCGGCGCACCGCGCGGAGCAGCAACGCAATGTACGAGAGCGCGAGCACCGTGTAGCCGACGGGGAAGATCGACTTGCGGAAGAGCAGCGCGCCGAGCGACGCCATCGTGAACGACTGCTGGGGGACCTGCGCGAGCTGCGCGGCAAAGACGTCGACGGCGACGCCCGTGACGATGAGCACGCTCGAAAAGACATCAAACAGCGCAAAGGTCTCGCGGAGCACGAAATGGCCCAGCAGCGCGCTGTAGATGAGCGTGAGCGCCGCGAACGGCGCCTGCACGGCCTGGCCCAGAATGCCGAGGTTGAGCACGGCCGAGATCGTGCCCACGGCGAGCAACAAGAGACCGAACGCGAAGAGCGGCTGCTGCGAGGCCGTGCCGAGCGCCGGGTCGCGCTGCACGCGCGTGTGCGCGAACTTCTGGCAGCAGTAGCCGCTGGCCGAGAGGAAGCTGCCGAGCAGCGAGTTGAGCACGCCGGCGTAGAGGAAGATGGAGCTGTGGCCGTCCAGTGCGAGCCGCGCGGCGACCCGCGGCGAGTGCTGGAGCACCACGAGCCCGACCATCCACACGAGCGTCACGGCGACGCTCGCGACCGCCGAGACGAGGAACCAGCGAGGCAGCTGGCGCGAGGCCCGCGGCGCGGGCGACAGCGCCGCGATGCTCTGGTACGAGGACGGCGCCATGGGTGGGGAACACGGCACTAAAGGAAGGAAAGGAATTGGGGGGTCGGAGCGCACAGGAAGATGATTGGGAAGAAGCGCCAGTGACCGCGAGCGGGAGGAGGAAGGAGGAGGAGGAGGCGGGCGGGACTCGGTGAAAAGATGAGATGACTCGATGAAGAGCTCCGTTAGGTGAGCTAAACATCATTTCACCCAATCAAATCGCTTAAATTGTATTTGGACCAATCACAGACGATTAGTCGACCAATCGAAGAGGAGCATGTGCAAGTCCCGTTGGGACTTTCTATGAACCGTTGAAAAAAATCGAAGTGACCAAAAAAGACCGAAGAACAGAGCAGGGGTCCAATAGGCATGGCACAATATGGCATATGCCGTAGACAAAGGCGTTAGATATGGCACAACGTCAACTCTCATTACTCGCGCACTTCGTCGTGCTTGGTTTTTTGCTGCTGCTGCGCCTGGAGCTCAAGCAAATCGGTGCGCGTGGCGCGGCCACCACGGAGCATCTGCGCAGCCCAGCGGCCGATGCGACGGCGGCGCTACGGGAGGCAACATCACACACAGAATCAGTACACTTGGGTCTCCCAAAAAAAACAATTGAACTCAAAGAACGTACGTGGACGTAGAGCGTGGCGGTGCCCCAGCTCATGCGAAAGTTGTAGCTCTTGACGACTTCGAAGAGCGCCGACTGGAGCACGTGGGACGTCGAGAGGAAGTACGCGCCCTGCTTGAGCTTCTCTGCGGCCAGCGAGATCTGGCTCCACTCGCTACAAACATCAAACAAACCGTACATGACATCGCCGACAGTTCCCATGGACACGTAAAGCGCTAATATACGTACGTATCGTTGAAGCATGTGCCGTGGCAAAACACAACGTCGCCGTTCTCCCACGACGTACCCAGCAGGTCCGCACAGAGAAACTCGACGTCGGTCTGAATTGCGTTCTTGTGGTTCTTGAGCAGACTCGCGAGCCGCTTATCAGCGCAGGCGACAAGCGGCGGCAAGGCCTCGATGCCGATCGCCTGGTCAAAGGGGTGCACGAGTGCGGCGGCGATCACGGCCTTGCCGGTGCCAGAGCCCTGTCACGAAACCCCCAGATGAGATGCAGAATCCAAGCATGGAAGCTGCCAACCTCCAGCCTTACCAGATCGTAAAAGATGGCGTGCTCGGGAAGATTCGGTGCGACGTAGCGAATCGCTTCTGCGAACGGGAAGAACATGATCTCTCCATAGATCTACGGGCGCCGTGGCCAAAATCACCGTCAAGGCCCGCTACATCTTGGACAAGAAGCGCACAATGGGTACGTACATAGGACGACTTGATGTTGTTGGAGCTCTCACGCGCTTCCTTCGATAGCTCCTTCCCGTACTATTCCAAATAAAGGCGCCAGTGAGCCAATGGTGCACCTGTTTCCATCATACGAACAAACGCAAAGACCCACCTCGGCCCCATATCCTCGGTAGGCGTCTTCAAACGCGCGATACGGCTGCACAAACAGCATACCGAGTACAAAGTCGGCCACATGGAGCTCCGCGATCTCGTCGCGCGCGGCCTACACACACAGCGATGGAGCTCAGTCGTCCATGATCCGCTCGTTCGCCAGTGTTCTGCAGTCGTAATGGGTCGCACCTCTGGCACGAGCCGGCGCATCGTCTCAAGCGAGTCGCTCTCTCGCAGTTTCTGAATTCCCTCGGGCGTCGTCAACAGTGCACGCACTTGCTCGCGGATCGCCAGCGCGCGCGCCTCAGCCTGTGTCCCACCAAACAAACGTTCCGCCAACGTTCCCCATCAGACGGCCGTTCCACAACCGCACCTCCAGAGCCCAAATCGACGCCGTTCGACCGGCAACAAGCGCGTACCTGTTGCCATGTCGGATCGGTTGGCTCAAAGGCGTTCAGACGAGGCGACAGCCGCGCCAATTCGCCCACAGCTTCGCGCAAATCCATCATCGTCGTCGCGTCGGTTCTGGGGCCGTGTGACGATGTTCGGTCGACGCACCGGCCAGGAGATCACGGCATAGTGCCGTCCCGCATTTTAGTGACACTCGACCCTGAAATATTCGGGATTGCGTACCCATATCTGGTTCGTTCTATACGGGACCGTAGCTTCCCACCCTTCCCACCCAAACGAAAAAGCTGAGATGGGATCGATCGCCACTGTCTTGTGCCCCCAAAGCCACTCTCACTCTCTCCTTTCTCACAGAACACGCCATTTGTTGTGTATTGGAAATCCACACACGCGATGGCGCTGGACGACGTCGACATCTCCAAGCCCTCGGCCGTGCACGTCGACGCCGACGCGGTCGAGCGGACCGTACACCCCGGCGCCCGGTTCCTCCCCCTCATCTCGGCGCTGCTACTCGTGGCCGCGCTCGCCGCCAACGTGTTCTCGCTGGTGACGCCGTCGTGGCTCAAGACGACGACGTACCCGGCACTGTTTAACAGCGAGGGCAAACTGGAGCCGGGCGTCAACGGCACCGTCACCACGCGCGTCGGCGCCTTGGAGATCTGCTTCTTCATCACGAACGTAACGCCCCCCGCGACGGCGCACGACTATTGCGTGGGCCTCGATGTGAAGCGCGCCATCTTGCCAGGCGGCGACATGACGCCTTGTGAATTTGCCCATTCGACCGGAGCGCTGGGCAGCGCCGGTGTGAGCTGGGAAAGCGACGAGGCCGAGTTCCTTCGCGTCGTGTGTGACGGCCTCGGCGCCGCGACGGTCGTGTTGCAAATGGGCGTGATCGTCTCGGCCGGCGTCGCACTGCTCACGATCGGCGCGAGCTGCCTCTCGCGGAGCCGCGTCGGCAAGGTGCTGCGCATGACGGGCGTCATCTCATCGCTGCTCAGCGCGGCGCTCGCGCTCACAACGTACACGATCTGGCTCACCAAGCTCAGCGTGGGCGACATGCACCACGGCAAGTGTGCGGTGTTCACGGCCGGCTCGGTATTTCTACTCGCGGGCGCTGCACTTGCCGCGTCATCAGGGCTCGAGATCTTTGCGTCGCATCCTCCGCCACCAGCGTCAACACAAGAGATTACCACAAAGGATGCGCCCGAGGCGGACCCGCTGCCCTCGGCAATCGCCGCCTAACCCCCACCGGAGAGACGACTTCCTTGTCCGTCTAGCGTCTGAATTTTCGTAGCGAAAACCAAGCTCGCATCGTGTGTGGCTGTATTGTGCTACTCCACGTAGCCGTACTTCGTCAACATGCCGCTCACGCTGTGAGCCATCTCTTTGTTATTGCAGCTTTCAAACTTCGATGAGACCATTCGTCTTCACACTTATTTTCGTGCGTGCTTCTCTTGACGGACAGCATTGTCCAAAAGCTTCGATTGGACCAGATCGACTGCAACCCCTAAAGATCCACTGCGACTCACCAAAGGTCGCACGGACCCATGGGATCTTTTGCGAAAAAAAAATCCGCAGGAGCCAAAATAGACGACGTGGTGCGAACAACTCGACCCTCTCCAATCCAGCGCTGGAAGCGACACAAGATCAGAGACACAGAGAGAAATGCGCTGGCACGGGCTTCTCGGCGACTCGGTGGTTCATCTCCTGCGGGACAGCGGTGGCTCGTGGAGCGCCGAGGCGACCCTCGCGCTCCAGCTGGGCGCCGTGGCCTGCGCGTGCGTGGCGCTTGTGGCGGTGGCGCTGTGTGGACTCACATTCAGTGGACGCTCACGCCTGCGAGACGTGGGCGCGTGCGCATCGCTGCTCAGCGGCGCGTTGGCCATCGCGACCTATATGGTCTGGCGGGCCGAGCTGCTCGAGGGCGAGGCGACGAACGACGACGGCGACGTGGTCGCGGCTGTGACCATGCTCGCGAGCGTGTCGTTGGCAGCGTCGGCGGCGCTCGAGATCCTTTGCCCGGTGGCGTCGTCCTTGGCAGAGCCGTCTCTGCCACCAACGTACGAAGACGCCAAGAATGACCAGCGAGCAAACCCACCACAGCGTTCACTACCCGACGCACTCTCACCGATCGGGCTTTCATGAGAAGCCAGCGAATGGGTCAGGAAACCGTGGTTTGTCTTGTTTGTACCGAAAAGGAAAAATCAAAGTTCAATGGGATCTCAGTCTGCGATCCAGTCCCAGTTCGGAAGACTGAGACGCGTTTATCATGAAACCGCGACTCACCATGGACGTAGACAGTAAGCCCCCCCGCGGTCACTTTCCAACCGAGGGCAACCACCACGTCAAGCATGTTGGTCGATAAGGCGTCGAAACAGACGCGGTACAGCCGCGACCGCCATCCGTTGTGGACGCTTCTCGTGGCCGTGCTCGTCCTCGCTGGTGCGGCGCTCACCGGCGCAGCGTTCTGGCTCTCGTCGTACATTACCACGACGCGCCTCGCGCCATTCTTTGACGACCAACTCGTCCAAGACGTCGGCGGCGCGGACGCGTTTACGCGACAAGAGTGGCGTGTGGAGACCCGCGTTGGTGCGCTCGAGATTTGCTACACGATCCAGTCTCCGGCACAGTGGGCGGCACCAGAAAGGTGTTTTCACTACCACAGTGACTCGTTCGTGGCTACGAGAGGCCACGGCCAGAAGCTGCCGTTCCCGTCGGCCTGTGGGATCCTACGCGCGCACCACACAACGGAAATGGAGTTGTGGAAGCTGCTCGACTCGGTCTGCGGGTTCCCAGGGTTCGTCATCGCCTCGCTTCCTGTCGTCACCGGTGTCGTCGCGATCCTCACGGCCGCCGTGGCCGCGTGCACGCTCTTCGCGCCACGACAAGACGCTCAATGCTGCCACAAGCTTGCCCTCGTGGGCGCGACGCTGAACGCGGTGCTCGTGCTGGTCGTGTATGTCGCCTGGATGTCCGTGGTCTCGGCCGGGCTCGACATGCACCAGGCTGTGAGCGCACAGCTCACGGGGGCGTCGCTGGTCACGTTCGTGGTCGCTGCGGTCGTTGCGCTCGCGCTCGTGCGAGTGGAAAACGAAAACCAAGGGACACAACAGCCAGCAGAGACCGTGGTGGGCGACGCCCTCGCGGCGTGAGGAGAAGCTACGCCTGACCGACCCAGGAACTGGACGGTCTCGCTCGACCCCACGCAGCAACATATCAGCTCGAAATGGAATCGAACTAAGTACGTTGTGTGTTTGGATGGGACAGCCAAAAGTAGAATGCAATGATTGAAGAACGCACTGAGATCGTACCACCTGATTGGTGAGTGTCAGTGGGTTAACTCAGCTCCCCCTTGCCTTGGACGATATCTCGAACATTGGGGGCGACCACACTCGCGAGAAAGCATGACGGGAATACCAGCGCGACACCAGGCTGCGAGCGCGACCACCTCCACGCCGACTCTCGTCTCCGACGCGGAGTTCGAGGGTCTCCTTCACGCTCACTTTGAATGTGTCAAGGCCTTGGTCGTCTTCTTGCTATCCACGATATGGGTGCCATCAGCCAGATCACAAGCGCGCTTGGCTAAGTTGTTTCGCTCCGTGTTCGGGATTCGACCAACCAGGCCACAAGCGCCCACTAGCGATGGAATTAATACGGGGGATCAGCTTGTGCGTAACATTTGTGAGAGCATTCAGCGGATTCAGCAAGCGTGCCATGGCCCCGCACGCCTTGAACGGAGAAAAACCCTACTACATCTTGTAGACGCGATCATCAAGGAGTCAAAGAAGATCATAACTGCGATAGAGAACGTCCGGGAGCGCGTAATGTTTCACGATACTCCGTGGCTCACGAGCGAGGAGTGGAGTTTCAGCATCGACTCTCGTAAAATGGTTTTAGGACAGGGATGGGTCGGTTTGGCGATCAACAACGTGACAGGTGCGTGTCGTCCGATCTTGTTACGACTTGCCCTCACTAAGCTTCCTGTTGCAGACGTGGACTTCTCTCAGATCGATCACCTTCTTCGCGAGCTCTCCAACCAAATGGGCATCTGTCGAAAACATCTCATCTCAACCGCTAAAGCGGATCAGTGTTTGGATGTGGTTTTCATTAACATGGCCGACTACTTAAGTATGGAAACGTACTGCAAGACTCACAAGAGACAACTCCGAGACCTCGTCGACCTCTATGACTCAAGTATGAGTCAACTTCTTGCCATCATGGTGAAAGATAAAGCATTGCAGAACTGGAAGATGCACGAAAAGGCGCTGTCGGCTGCCGCAATCGAAGCAAACGGCGCTATTCACAGGCTCCGAAAGAAGCTATTGGCTGTGGATTCTGCCTCTACATTCGAACGAAACTATTATTTCTCGTTGGTGTGGTCGCATGTGCACATCACAACAGATTTCGTGGTGATCAATTCGTTCTGGAGAAGATTGTGCGAGCTACTCCTGTGGGAGACATGCGTGCAAACAGGGCCGGCTGTGGATGTTGATCTCAAGATGAATTCAATTTTCAAGAGCGACCACCACTTCGACCTGGACGGACTTTACGAGACCTGGTTTTTCTTACAGCGCCCCAAGGTGTTGCAGAATATGGAGGGTACGTACATGGTCTAATCCAGAAGCATAATGCCAGAGATTGACGCCCCATGTTGTCACAGAACTTATCGACCGCGATTGGGAAAGAATGACATCCCAGGCCAAAGAAGGGGAAGCCAAAATGAAACATGTGCGTGAACAAGTTGAACGTCAGCATCCAAAACCAGGTACATCCAGCACATCAAATCGATCTGATGACGGTTATTAGATGCGACTAACGGTTGCTCGTGCAGCGGAAGCCGACGCCAACGTAAACGAAGCCAGCGCGGTTACGCGTATGGGTATGGAACAAGCTCGACAAGCAGATCATCAGGAATCGTATTTTCCTGGGGCTGAGCTCGTCTCTCTGTTGCCTGCTGCGAGAACAGCCATCGAAGCAGTCCTCGGTGTGGATGTTTTGCAGTTCGACGCGCTTGAAGTAATTTGCTTCGGAGGGCTCGCGATCGGACTCGTGCTCGCCATTATCCTCCCCGTCATCACTCAGCGCCTCGGATTCGTGCTGGTTTTTTTGCTCCTCATCATTATCACGCTGCTTATAATGATTCTGGTTGTCTTACTCAAGTTGGTGAAAAAAACCCACGCACCCTTCACCCGCATGAGCCAATAGAACAAGAATATGACACCGAGATCGATCCAGACAGTTAAGTGAGCGAGATCCCCAATTCTTCATCGAAACTCGACTAGTAACCCCGGACCTCCGAATCGTTCCGGTACGCAAAGCAATCGCCTCCCGTGCCTGAGATCCTGAGCATCAAGCATATATATCGTTCCGCAATACGCACTTTTTGTTTTTCTCGTACGAGTATCCGTTCGCTATACTGGCTATCACGGTAAGGCGTTACCTGGCGTGCCTTCGTTCGTATCGTTGTCCGCAGTCCGACACATTCACATGGTTTACGCACATGCAAATACCCGGGAGGGAAAGATCAAAGCGTATAAACCTGAAAGTACGTTGGGGTGGAGGACCAAAGCGCGCCTGATGTGTACTCTTGTGCGTGAAACTCGGCGAGTACTTTTCTATAGTTGAGGGTCACTGTGACTGAGTGCTTCATACTATGAAGCCGAAGTCAGCTCGTCTGCAGACGCGAATACGTCAATAGCCACGGCAATCAGTGACAATGCATTTCGAGACTAGAAGTTGCAGAGAACAACAGTGGAGACAGCCGTCAAGGAAGTGAACAGGAATGTTGACAAGATCGAAGTAAATCCAAGTGTTGCGAGTGCGGGCTCCTCGTTATCCGAATAGAATATCGAACGATATTCTCGTCGATAGACAGAAAGAAACCCACTCGCGAAAACGGATGATCACCGCAAAGAAGTGCTAGGTGCGTGCGAGAAATCACCGTGCTGACGCGTGCGCAAGATTTATCAAACAATTGGTCCTGTAGAGAACGCGGCCACCAACGTGGCCGACGCCAAAATCCCCACACGCATGGGATTGGAGAAGATATCATCCTCTCACTTCCTTCGGTTTGCTTATTACCGTCACGCGTGCGGACATCTCGAGCTCGACACATCTACTCCGTCGCCAGCTCGCGTCTTGTGTTCGAGTTCAAGTTTCTACTTCTTATTACGATCACAAACGTCAGGCTCACGTTTATAGTTTTCAGTTCATGGAAACGCACAGGCTTTCGGTACTAGCGATAACCACGCATTGGTCACATGATCGTTCTACGGTATCCTGAGCGCGTTTATCACTGTCCATCTACGCTCGAATACCAGCCTAAACACAATATCAAGATGATGGTTGTCTCATACATTTCCCACCCGCCTTCACGACCCATTTTATCGAAGTCCGCCTTTGCTAGCTCCGCCTGGTGTGCCTTCGTTCGCGTCATTTCCGTCGTCGTCACTGTTTTTGTTGCTCAGCAACAGCGTGCAGTACGCCTGTAAAGCCTTCTTCCCGCTCGTCAGCACAATATCGCGCGTCTAGCGTAGCACACAGTGTAAGCCGTTTGTTGTCAAATAAAAAAATGTAGCCATCCGAAGGCAAAAGCTTTCTCAGAGATCCCACAGCCGCGACCACATACCTCATGGAGCACCGAGAGCTCGCGCCGCGTATCGTGCTGCACGCGCTGGATGTCCTTGAGGCACTTTTCCTGCTCGCGTTGCGCGTCGGCGGCATAGTTTTTCTGGCCCTTGGCCGAGTAGCTACCAAATCACGCCGTCAGTCTAAAGTCTCGTTTTTCCCGCATCCCGCTCTTCCAGACGTACTACTTGTGGAACGTATCCTCTCCGCCGATGGGGCAGTCCTTGAAGGGCGTTGTGCGCAGCAAGTAGCTCGGCTTTTTGAAATTCTTGGTCCCGGCCCCGAGGTACTCTTTCATCAGTGGGCTCAGCTGGGACGCATTGAAAAAAGTGCGCATCTGGTGGGTCCGCATGGCCCGCGGTGCGCCAGTGCCGCCATTGGCTCCACCACCACGGTCGCCGCTCTCTGCACCGTCGTCCTCGTCGCTACCCATGGTCTGTAAGCCTGGAGCCGGTAAGTTGAGGATCTTGGTGATGCTGTTTTCGGCGTTGAACTGTTTGAGTAGGTACGACTCGCTTGCAGCCTTTTTGAGCGGCAACGACGGTGTCGACGGCGAGGCGGATCCAGCGAGCGATGAATTGGACTGGGATGCCTTGAGCCGCGGCAGAAGCGACGACAGGTCCGGCATGACGTTGGTGGCCGTGGACGAAGACGTTTCCACAGAGCCGGTCGAGGCATTTTGTTCGTGGTGTTGGTTTTTGAGCTTTTGACTGGCTGCCTCGTCGAGCATCTCCTCCGGAAAATACTCGCGTCGCATGTTGCGCACCGACACGGGGCAGAGCCGCAGCCCGAGCAGTAGCTGCCCCACGAATAGGAACACGTCGTTCTTGAACTCGGTGGAATAGAGATGGCGCGACCCCGGGAAGAGGTAGTGGAAGCCCCAGCAGACAGCGCTGGCCACGGCGTACGGGTACACGCGAAAGAGGTAGTCGCTGTTGCTTGTGCGCTGCGTCGAGAGGATCTTGACGTACCGCGCGCTCACTGCATCCACAAGCGACTGCTGCTGTAGCCCCGAGTCCTATTGAAACACATCCAGTCAGAACATAGTGAGATACTGTGGCTGTTGGTGGTTTCACAGGTCAACGGCATCGTACACGCTGGAAAAAGTGGCAAAAGACGAGCCAGAAGATGTCTTCAAAGAGCGAGCAGGACATATCAGAGAGCAGGAAGCGCTTGAAGTTTTTCTTGCCGTGGGTCACGCGCATGCGCTCGCATGTGTGGAGCAGCAGCAGCTTGGCGTTGACTTGGATGTTGGCGGTCGACTGCTGGCCAGAGGACAAGTTTGCGCCCGGCTCGCCGCCGTCGGACGCGGTGAGCCCGTAAACGTAATTATCCACGGTGCGTGTGATGTGGCCCTCGATGCTGGCTTGGAGCTGCTTTTCCAGGTGAACTCTAGTATTGCGTCGATTCTCGCTCTTGAGCAACTCAGCCTTGTTCTTCTTGAGCACTTGCTGCTTACATAGAGCACATTGTGAGCTACCAGAGACCAACGACTAGCGCCACATAGCCCAGACGCTGTACCGTGCGCAGGCGGCTCTTTTCGTCGGGTCCAAAGAGCCGCTCCATCATGGCCTGGTTGCTCGGAAGCGTTGTGGACGAGGCCGTCTTGGCGCGGTTGTTGGCGCCGGCGCGGTTCTCATACGGGTCTTGCAGGCCCGGGACCATCTTGGAACAGTAGTCGGCGTTGACTTTGAGATCGCTCTCGAGCCCGAGCTTGCGGTTGTTGGCGAGCGTCTGTAGCGCGTCGAGCCGTGACGAGATGATACCGATCATTTGCGCCGTGATCGCCTCTTTCTGAGACGACGACTGTTTGAGCTCGAGGACCGACTCGCTCCCGCCGGCAGCGTCCACGACGGCATACTGACTGCGCCGCGCCATGGCGCTCTCACTACGCTACGTCAAAAGCGTGCTGCTTCAGAGCTTCATCACCACCTTGGGCGGCAAGGGCCAAATCATCAGGCTCTATTTTTGTGTTTTTTTAGATGGGTACACTTTACTGCTCAAATGTAGCCATTTCAAGTAGAGAACATGGCTACACCACTTGGCCATGCTCAACTCAAGCACACCCGGGCGGCGTCGTGGAGCAGCCCTTGCCAAACATTTGCTCCACGTGATCAATAGTCATCTCTGGGACCGTGAAGAATAGCGCGAGGTTGTCCGCCGAGCGACGCATCGGGTCCTCGACGCGCCTGAACATCTTCCGCTCGAATGTCGCAAGCGCACGCATTGCCGCCGCACGGTAATCCTCTAAGCCCTCTGAATACCACTCACGTTTCTCCAGCGGGCGCGCCAGTACGAGCGCCAGCTCCATCGCGTCGACCATCGCTGTGTTGACGCCCTCGCCGGCGCATGGCGACATGAGATGCGCGGCGTCTCCGATTAGCGTCACCCCCTCGCGGTGCTGCCAGTGGACACCCACGGGCATCGCATACAGCGGCCATGAGATCAGCGAGACTTCGTCTTCCTTCCCACCGTCGTCCTCACGACATACACTTTCCGCAGCGGCCGTAGTGAGTGCGCGTAGCTGCTCGCCCCAGTCCACAAAGAACGTCTTGGCCAGGATAGTGACGCGCTCGCGGTCACTCGTGGCGTTCCGCACCAGCTCGTGTTGGCGCCAGTCGGGCGGCGCTCGGATACCCAAGTACACGTGGACAACGTCGTGGCGGTTGCGCTGCACGACAAGCATGTTACCACCGCCAAAGCTGTAGAGCGTGCCGTTTCCCACCACGTCAACCAGCTCGGGAAACCGCTCGCTGAACGCACGCAACTTGACGTCGAGGAACGTCGCATCGGACTCCGGGTACACGGGCTTTTGGGCAGTCACGAGCGCTCGAACGTGCGACCACGCGCCGTCGGCACCGATCACAACGTCTGCTAGGGCCTTCGAGCCATCCGTGAACACCAGTTCGTACCCACTGCCACTCGTCGCGTGGACGCGCTCGAGTTTGCGGGTCCACTGGATTGCGTCCTGCGGGAGTGACTCGACGAGAATGCGGTTCAGGTCGGCACGGTCGATCTCCGGGCTGTAGCGGTCATCGTTGGGCGTCGCGTCACCGGCGTAGTGGAAGATCGTGGCGCCGTGGTGGTTGACGACTCGGATCTCCTGGCCCTCGGGACGCGCAAAGTCATGGAATCGGTTGAACAAGCCGGCCGCTTCGAGCGCCGCGAGCCCTGTCTTACGTCCCAGATCTAGAGATCCACCGACACGGCGTGTATCCGGGTTTGGTTCGGCCTCGTAAAGCGTGACTTGCCAGGGCACGCCACACTTGGAACTTCCTTGGCTACGTTCGTACTCAATTGCCTTACGGTGGAGAACGCTCGCAAACGTCAGTCCCGCGGGCCCAGCACCGACGACTGCGATGCGTAGAGGCGTCATGGCTGCGTGAGAAGTAGAAGAAAACGGAAATGAACAACGTGGCAAGAGCAGGAATCAGAAGAATTCGGCTTGTTTCTGAGGGCAGTTTATCGTCCGTGGGACGTGGCGCTGAAGGTCATAATCCTTGTGCGATTACTTTCCCCCTGTGACGCGGCGCACAAACTGCTCTAGAGTACGCTGCTCGGGACTCACAAAGAGCGCCAAGTTGTCGGCCGAGCGCTGCATCGGCTCGGCGACCCGAGCAAACATCTCGCGCTCGAACTGCGCGACTCCGGCGAACGCGGCTTCACGACGAGCAGCGCCATCATCGTCCTCCGTATCTCCGCCCATCAGGAGCGAGTCCGCCAGCGTCTCGGCCAGGCGGAGCGCGTCGAGCATCGCCATGTTGACACCCTCACCGGCACATGGCGACATGAGGTGTGCGGCGTCGCCGATTAGGGTCACGCCCGTACGGTTGGTCCACTTGTGGCCCAGCGGAAGCGTGTACAACGGTCGGGCGACCATGGAAGGGGTCGTGTCGCCATCAATACGCGCTGAGGCACCTGCAGCGAGAATGAGCTGTTGAAGGCGGTCGTGCCAGTTGGCGTAGCGCGTCTCGACCAGACGTTGCGCTCGCTCGTCGTCGGAGGCAGCGCGTACGACGTCGGACTCTTTTGCCCAGTCCGCGGGCGTCTCAAAGCCCAAGTACATGCGCAGCACGCCGTAGCCGTTGCGCTGCGTGATGAGCGCGTTGCCACCGCCGAACGCGTACAGCGAGCCGTGGCCCACGAGCTCGACGAGCTCTGGGAAACGGTGATCAAAGTTGCGTAGCGTGCAGTCCAGAAAGGTGACGCCGCTGTAGCTGGGCAGCACGGACGTGAGGAGCGGCCGGACCCGCGACCATGCGCCATCGGCACCGACCACGAGGTCTGCCGTCGCAGTTGTCCCATCGGTAAAGCGTAGCTTGTATCCGCCATCGTCTTCGTGCGCACACACTTCAGTGAGCTTGTGGCCCCAACGGATCGTGTGAGCCGGCAACGACTCGACCAGCACGCGGTTGAGATCGGCGCGGTCAATCTCAGGGCTGTAGTCAGCGCTGGTCGCCTTGACCGGCTCGTCGCGGTGGAACAATAATTCTCCGGACGGTGTCACGGCCTTGAACTCTTGGTCCTCGGGCCGAGCGAACTTGTTGAACTGGTCGGTGAGACCCGCGGCGGCGATGGCTGCCAGCCCTGTGTTTCGTCCGAGGTCGAGACTGCCGCCTTGGCGCCGCGCAGCGAGAACGCTGTCGGCCTCGTAGACCGTCACGAGCCACGGAAGCTGGTCGCTGGGGAGGCCGAGCTGCTGCGCCTTGTGGTGCAAGATGCTGGCGAGCGTGAGACCCGCTGGGCCGGCGCCGACGATGGCAACACGGAATGGACGCGACATTTCTTGGTCTTGAAGACGGAGGAGCAGGTGCTTGATCGTGGGGAGGTCGACGTGGGAAGGTCGAAGCCAATTGAAGAATGTGATGAAAGCGTCGGCGTGGATGTGGGCGGACAGGGGACGGGAAGCCCCCCCCCTGCATACTTCTTTCCGCACGTCTTGATTATCACCACATGGATACTTTTGCATGACCGTATTTAAGTACAAATATCTAGTTTGTCCATCAATGCATTCACATAATGGTATATTGTGTGGAGTGAAGGTCTATTTGACTATCATTCCATTGAAAGGATTGCGCCGGCGGATTGACGCCGGCCGCGTCTCATGGACGCTCGTGTCTCACGCTGCCTGTTGCGCCCGGCACACCCACAAAACCAGGGGTCTGGTGTCACGAATCGTAGTGTCGCCTTCTTCCGCCTCAGTGTGGTTGAGATTTGGTCTTGAACACCAGATACGATAGCGGCTCTCGGAGAACACACCGCATGCGAAGGAAGAGAAGGACGATTACTCAGGACGCGCGAAGTCATGGAACTCATCCGTCAGAGCTGCTGGGCCTTGTGATTCATGGTGCTGGCGAGGGTGATTCCACCAGGGCCGGCGCCAATGATGGCGATGCGATGCGGAAGAAACCTTACGATGGGTGGTCTTCCGTATGGCGACGAAACTGGTGTTGTGGAGGGCGTTGTTGGTTGAAGAGTGAGCCCGCTGCGCGGACAGGCTGCCATTCGGCAGGACAGCCCGCGCAGATTCAACGTGCTTTAATTGTTCTCATATGGGTACAGATTCTGCCCACAATATGAGAGTCAACCACGATCTACTAAGGATGGAAGAAGTGATGCATGTTGATCCTCCACACTCATTCCTTTGGGACGATCCTCCTACGTCTTTTCGTGATGCGGACTGCGATCCAGTTCCCCACGGCGACGCAGGTACAATAATACTAAAATAAAAAAGTTGATCCATTTTCCATCCTTCGTCTTGGTGTTTCGAGTGAGTCGGGGGACCACCCCCCCCCGAGGCCACTGGCTCGCCGTCTCCAATCACTTGAGCGGCTGGCACAGCGCGCGGTGGCGGTTCTTCCAGTCGGCCTTCTGGCAGTCCTTGCCGCAGTAAAACACGCTCTTGCAGCGGCTGCAGCCCTGGAGCTCCTTATACTCGAGCGCTTCGCAGTCGCCGTTGCCGCAGATGCGGTGGCCCTCCGTGCGGGTCGCCAGCGCGCGCGCGCAGTCGCCCTTGGCCTCGTACACCTTCGCCAGCTCGTCGCGCGCAATGTTGCTGTCCGAGAGCGCGATGGTGATGCCGGCGTCGCGGTCGTGGCGCTCGCGGACCTCGAGCGCCTCGACGAGCAGCGTCTCGGCCTCGTCCAGCTTGCCCAGCCGGCGCAGCGTCTCGCCCAGGTGGCTCTTGGTCAGCGCGATCGAGACCTCGTCAAAGCCCGCGTCCGGCTGCTTGCTCAGGACCGCGCGGTACAGCCGCTCGCTCTCAGCCAGCTCGCCGCTCTTGAGCAGCGAGTGCGCCTGGTTACTCTGCTGCACGAGCTGCAGGTACGCGGCCGCGCTGTCGGCGCCGCGCATCACGCGCACGTGCGGGTACAGCATCGAGTCCGTCGTCATGGCCTTCCTCCTCCTTTTGTTTCTTTCTCCTCGATGGTTCGTGGCATCACCGGTCGCATCTTCCGTAAATAACGTGGACCACGCTATCTTCGTACTTGAACCCACCCTCATTCTGCAACTCCATGTTTGTGATATTGAGCCATTGGCGAACGCAAGAGGGACAGAAATCAGGTGTGGTGTCCCCCGAACTGGCAACAACACGCCCATCACTCTTCGCACCGGGAGCGTTCTCCCCCCATTTTTTTTTGGGGAAATTACTATCTGGTACCCTAAGTTAACCAAAATTTACTAACCAGTACCCTCCCTTTTGCAGCTTCACAAACCAGTACCCTGCACCAAGCAACCGGTATGGTACCGGTTTTGTGAAAAACCAAGAGGGAGGTGAAA
>JAADVT010000168.1:0-44266 GCA_023335895.1 Pythium rishiriense
CCCCCCCCCCCCCCCCCCCCCCCCCCCCCCCCCCCCCCCCCCCCCCCCCCCCCCCCCCCCCCCCCCCCCCCCCCCCCCCCCCCCCCCCCCCCCCACACACCTGGACCGGATCCCGACAAGGCCGTAGCCATGTCTAAGGCGCTTTCATCATCTACGAAGACTTCGACACCAAACGCTCCAAGGATGCTCTTCGTCTGTCCATGCATCGTACAACGTTAGCACTTCGGTGCTACGTGGAGATAATGATATCAACATACCAGCTTATGTTGTTCCTCCGTGACATCATTCGATTGGGACCACACGGTCATGCCTTGTCCGATCATCGCGGGAGTATTAGGCATCGTTCGAATCACTCGCGAATCTTCACCGAGCGTATTCTGAATGTTACTGATGGTTGCACCAGCGACGACCGACAACACGAGTGCGTCGGGCTTCATCTCGTCGACAAAGCTCTCCATGACCTATTACACGTTCAATCGATTCACGTGAGTCCCCCGAGTGAGGTCGAAGAGGAGCCGCGCTTGTTGCGACGTACATCTACCAGCACTTGCGGCTTCACCGCAATCACAATCACGTCGGCGTCCTTCACAGCACTTGCATTGCGATCGCTGGTGCCGATGTTGCGAGCTTTGTACTTCTCACGGATGTCTGTTGGATCGCACCGGTGGTTAATACAGAGGCATTGCGGTATACACGCCATGAACACAATCGATTGCATACGTAGGTTGGGGTCGGACACCATGATCTTCTCGCTCGCGAGTAGGTTCTTGGAGAGCACACCAGTCACGATCGCGTCGGCCATGTTGCCACCGCCAATGACCGCGATCTTGCCCACATTGAGCGGCTCGAACGTCTTGTTCGCCTTCTCGCTCTCTCGGTCACGCGAGAATGACCGGATAGTCATCTGCGAGGTTGACCACACTGGAGTGCTACGCAGTGGCGTTGATGCCTGCCAAATACCGGCGCTCGCCGCACGCGGAAGCAGAGAGGACGAGCGACCGCCTCTCCGAGCGAGCGTGCTGGCAGAGCGCGAGGCTGTGGAGGCTCGTCGGATGGCTCGAGAGGCTTGCATGGGAAATGGGGTGGGGCTCTAATCCACTTGCGATCGGCGCGCCGCGCTTCTGGAAATGAAGACCAAATGCCGGTGGCGGCAGGGCAGCGCGGCGTGGCGGCCATGCACCCGTCGCGATAGATCCGGCACGTCTCGTCAGTGTTTTGGCAAACGTCGCATGAAAACCTCCCATATGGCATGATACACTCGCTGTGTTACCTTTATCATTTGATCACAGTCACTCTCGTGAGAGATAGATACCCCAAAAATCAATCTAAGCAAGGCGCCCACAAGAGATGACGCACCATGTCGGTGTAGGTCGCTGCTCGCTTGTCTGCGGCCGCGACGCGCTGACGAATCGACGCTTCTTGTGTACGTGTACCAGCTAGAGATCGTACCCACTTTCGTGGCGCAACTCGATGGCAAGATTCTACCCAACGCGCACGCCGTCGTGGATGTGGACGGCGACGACCTCCACGATCTTGTCTTTGGCTCGGTGACCGGCGTAGTCGCAGTGTACAAGGTGCCCAATGGACGCTTGCGCTCGATGGCTGTGGCGGTGCTGACACTGCGCTTGGGACGCGCAGATCTCACCGACGCGCTTTATCAAGAAGCAAGAGTGCCGCGTCAACGGCTGCGTGAGCGCCATTTGCGCCGACAGCGCCATGCCAAATGACGTATGGGCACCTTATATGGGCGTCTGGGCCACTGTCGGGGTTGACCTCTTTCTCACGCATTACTCGTTGTGCGATGCGCGACAGATGCGCATTTTCGTGGCCACGGCCGATGGTGCGTGCTTTGTGATCCAAGCGACGGAAAGCGGCGACGATTTCTTCCCCTCCGCTGAATTTGTGAGTTAATACGGTAGCAAATCATGCTCTAGCTGGGGCCATTCGGTCAAGCCTCATTATGTACTTTGTGTTGTATCAGCGCGTCGCTCTCAACGTCTCCGACGTCGCACTGCACCGTGGGTTCGTGGTTTTTGGAACACGAGAAGGCACGATCCTCGTTTACTCGAGCGACCCGAACGCCGTGCGTTTTAGACTACGAACGCTCTCGGCTTGGTGGATGAATGGTGCTGATATGGCTATGTGTGGTCACTAGTATGGTGGATTCCGACAGGTCCATACATACTCACTTGGGTTCGAGATTGAGTCCTTCGTAGAGCTGGTGGCTGACGCCACATCACCCCAGTTTCTCGCGCGCTGCACAACCAGCGAAGTATTTGAGCTTCAACTCAGCGAACAGGGCGAGGTCTCGGCGTCGCGATGGCGTGCGCCTTCGCGTGCACTGACTGACGGTGCAACATCACATCTTGTCGATGCCGTCCGTGTGCTTGGGCAAGACGACGCTTGTGTTGCGTGCGGCTCGCTGAGTGGGCTGGTTGAGGTGCTCACGCAGAATGGGGACCACGTGTGGAACTATGAAGTACGTTGAAGGTTTAGCACGAGCAAAGCTAATGACCAGGGCTGACAATCAGGGCTGACAACTTGCTAGCTGCCTGAAGCGATTGTTGGAATGGATCGAATCCAAGTAGACAAGAACGCTGATGCTGTGCGTGAAGTCTCACTTGGTAAGTCTGACGCTCTAAGGCTGGTGCTGACTTTACGCGTTTGAAAATGCACCACTTCAGCTCCTCGTGTGCACATGGAGCGGGGTCTTCTACGCTATCAAGGACCCGCAAACCGTCGCGCACTTTCGAATGGTCCTTCCGGCGTCTTCGATGTTTTGCGGTAAGTGGCAACGGTATCGAAACGTTGCTGGAGTAAGAGCTAACTGCCCCATGTATTGCGTTCAGCGGACGTACTCATGGGCCCAATCACAAAGCCGCAACGATTACTCGTCGGGATTAGCACTAGTGGTGTTATCTCCATCTACCTCGGGGTAGCCGAGGCGCTGACCCACGCATTGGACATGAAAACACTCGTACGGCCCTTCCACAGCACCAATGGGTCCGTATACTCTTTTTTCTAATCCGTGCATGTGCAGTCAAGTTACGTAGATGAGAGTGATGCTGCTGGCCTCATCGATTCAGAGGATAAACGCCGTGGGATTCTCAAGAAGCTGCTGGAGAAGACGGACCAGTCCGAGGCCTCGGAGCTCACAGTGAAACTGAGCCAGCCAAGCGTAACTGTTGGCGACATTCTTCATCTTGCGACTACTCAAAGCTGGTAAGCGAAATGCTTCACTAGGTTTACGTTGATACGAATCACTGTATATGCATTCAATCAATCTGTTTCGCGTTTTTCTTTTGCACGGATGGTCGAAAATGTCTTGTTTACCACTTCTGCATCTGATGGGCATAATCCACGAGCGCGGCAACATTCTCAGGTCCGCGACGCAGCAACTCCTGCGCGAAGTCAGTGGCATAATCCATGTGGAAAGAAATCTCGGTTGACTTGTTGCTGCGTGACTTCCAACTTTGGTCGAACGCGCGGAACACGATCGAAAAGAGCTCGAAGAAAGCGATTGGATCTTCAAAAAGGCGCCAGAAGGGGCGCTCGAGACCAAGGCACGCACCGTCTTTCAACTGCAATATTTCGGAGAGCACGAAAGCGACCCTGCTGCCGATCAGTGCGTATGAATATGTGTCAGGGTTCCCTGGTGAAGCCTGCTCGTTCAGCATGGGGAGGGCGACTTGGCGATGGACTTCGTGGAAGAACACAAGGCACTGAAGCGGGAGCAAACACTCGAGCTCGCGCATCGGGTCTTCCAAATGGAAACCTAGGGTGGTCCACGCTTCTCCGACAAGCACGAACGGTTGCGATTCGAAGCAGGTCAACCATAGACGATTCAACAACTCGACGTGCTCGCGGTTGGAATCCGAGAGCGGTGCCTTCATAGCACCGACCAACTTCGCCAGCTGCGCCAGAGACGCCGCTGTTGGAGGCGCGTTCGAAGAGACCGAGGCGCCGAGAACTTTGTCCCATTTCTTTTGGAGGGTTTGGCCGAGCCCGGACTGCTTCATCTTGGACGCGAGTGCCTTCTTGACGCCGGAGAGGACCGCGCCCACGTCCTGCGCGGACGTAAATCCACCATCACGCTCATCGTTTGCTCGCGTAGTGGCATGCTTCCCACCGTCTTGGCTGCGGAAGAAGGCATCGTACAGTCGGTCTTCGGGTACGTCGACTTGGTCGGCAGTGATCTCGCCGCCGCGAGCAGCCCCACTGCCATTATTTTCAACTGAGAGCTGCAGCACCTTGACGCGAACCTGGTTTCGCGTGGCGGGCAGTGGTCGCGCCGGATCTGTGAGGTCTAGCCAGCAGTACGAGCCATCCTTTGTGGGCACCTGGGCGCGAAAGTGGTGCACGCCCTCGAACGGGAACTTGCGCTGGAGCTCGCCGAGCGTGGGCTGCGCCGACAGCAGCAGCGCCGAGCTGTACTCCTCGGGTGGAGCGTCCTCGTCCACCATCATCGCCTGGAAAAAGTACCGGCACAGCACCGCGTCGCCGCCACGCGCCATCGTTCACCGTCTCGGGGGGCGTCTGTTACGCGCAAGAAAAGGAGAGATCAAGCCATGATGTGAAGGGGACAAAACTCGCAAGCAGCCCTGTCGAAATTCGACTAAATGCGATTCGTCAGGAATGTCGAAAATGTCGAAAATGCTGGTCTTTTCCCGCGGGAACTCACACAACGGCAACATTTCCCCCGAAAAGCGAGACGCCCATGGACGACGACGACGACTGGGAGGACGCCGTCTGGTCGACGATCGACGCGCTGGAGAGCTCCCACCTGCAGAACAGACAGGCGCAGGCATCCGACGCGCAGTGGGCGTGTCGCTCGTGTACGCTGCTCAACAGCGCGGCGCGCTCGACGTGCAGCGTCTGCAGCACACCGCGCGGCCAAGTGTACACGACCGCGCCTGCGACGCCCGGCGACGCCGCGACTGCTGGCTTTGCCGGGCTCTCACAGCAGAGGAAGACAGTCCAGGCGACGCTGCCGTTCGCGAGGGCAGGAGGCACCAGTGCGACATCGTCAGGGACGGTTGCACCACGAACAAGTGCGATTGATGGTGATCTGGGCCAGCGGCAGAGTGCCACCACCCATCCGGCGAGTTTGGCTTCGAATAAACCGTCATGGCCGAGCCGAGCGACTACCATACCAGGGAGAACGGCATCGAAGAGGGGCTCGCAAACGACAGGCTCGCTAGCGTTTCCAGTGCGCAGCGGCGGGATGCTCGGAAACAGCAACGACGACGGAAATGGTGAATCCATGACGGCCCGGCTACGGCACAAGGGAGAAGACTCGAGCGCAAAAACTCGATATCTCACCGACGTGGACGCACCCCCGACGCGACATTCGCCCCAGATAGATAGCGACGCGGCGGGTACGTTCGTGTATCCGACCAACTATTCCGTCCGTGAGTACCAGCTCACCATCGCAGAGAAGGCTTTGTACCACAACACGCTCGTGTCTCTCCCCACGGGATTGGGCAAGACACTGATCGCGTCTGTTGTTATGTACAACTTCTATCGATGGTTTCCACAAGGCCAAATCGTGTTCATGGCCCCGACGAAGCCTCTTGTTGCACAGCAAATCGGCGCCTGCCATGAGATCATGGGAATCCCGCTGTCCGACACAGCCGAACTACAAGGAAGTGTTCCACCTTCGACCCGCAAAATCCTCTGGAGCACCAAGCGCGTTTTCTTCTGCACCCCGCAGAGCATGCAAAATGATTTGCAACGTGGGATCTGTCGAGCAGAACGATTGGTTTGCCTTGTCGTCGACGAAGCGCATCGTGCAACAGGCAACTATGCCTATTGTGGGGTAATTCAGGAAGTGGAGAAATTGACCAAACACTTTCGAGTTCTTGCACTCTCTGCGACCCCTGGGGCCAAGTTTGACGTCATTCAAGATGTGATCCGAAATCTACGGATCACGCATATTGAAAGTAGATCTGCCGATGATGTCGATGTCAAAAAGTACACGCATGCGCGACAAGAGGAGGTTATCAAGTGCAGCTTGAACTCGCAAATAGCTGAGACCAAGACCCTGTTTCTTCGGGTATTTGAGAGAATTACGCAGCGCTTACTGATTGGCAATATCATACAGCACAAGGACCCAGAGAGACTGACCCGATGGTATGTGTTGCAAATGCGAGAGCGGTTTCGAGCAAGCCCCAACTACCAGTCACAACGGAGCGCTGAGAGTGATCTAGCTCTCTTGGTGAGCCTCCTTCATGCGAGAGATCTACTGACTGCACACGGTCTCTCGAGTTTCAAGGAATGGTTGGATGGCTTCGTCGCAGAAGACCAGGAAAAGGGCAAACGCATTTCGTGGTCGAAGAAAGAGCTTCTTCAGTCCACTGAATTCCAGGCGCTGAGTCTCAGTCTGCAGCACGTCAGCGGCACCGACACTTCAAATACCGCGAGCCATCCTAAGTTGCTGAAGCTCAGGGAAGTACTCCACGAACATTTCCAGCGCCATTCTGCAGGCCAATCCAGCACCCGTGCGATTGTATTTACCCAATACCGAAGTAGTGTTCAGGAGATCGTAAAGCTGTTGGAGTCACTATACCCACTCATCAAGGCACAACAGTTCATCGGCCAAGGTGCTTCAGGCAAGGCTAAAGAGAGCAAAGGCCAAACACAGAAGGAGCAGCAAGAGATTGTTCGGAAGTTTCGATCGGGCCTGTTCAATGTGCTCGTTGCGACGTGCATTGCAGAAGAAGGACTTGATATCGGTGAAGTTGATTTGATTGTGAGTTTTGATGCTCTGACATCACCTGTCCGCATGATCCAGCGTATGGGGCGGACAGGTCGTAAACGGGTTGGCAAAGTCGTGATTCTTGTCACGGAAGGGGACGAAGAGAAGAAGCTGGCTCGAAGTGTAGCATCAGCAAAAACTGTGAGTCGTGCTCTGACAACCTTCAAGAGCAAATTCGTTTACGGCAAATGTGCGCGGATGATTCCTCATGGAATTTCACCGGAGCTCTCGGCTCTGGCGATGGAAATTCCGGAGTTTCACGCATCGCAGGTTGCTGGAAAGCAAGCTGCGCCAAGGTCGATCAGAGCTGACGAAGACACACTGGCGGAGAGGAGAGATGCCTGGAAGCTGAACGATTTCGAGCGGAGTATTGTGCGCGGTAAATACCAACCCGTGGATTGGTCCGATCGTATGCGTCATGAAATTTTACCGGTTTCCAGAAGTCGAAAAACTCTTCTTCGCCGTCTAACAAACGATGATATGACTCATCCTCCAAGCGCAAGATCGCGAGCTCTGATTGCCATCGTGCGAACAATCAACGGTGTCCACTGTGATGACGACTTGAATGCCCCGTACATTGTGCCGACACCAACCCTTAATGCATATCCTGGTATTGGCCAGGATGATGGCCACGTGCTGGAATTTAGTGACCCCGATGACGGGAGAGACTATGATAGCCACATGCACTTCAGTCCTCCTTATAGTGCTGCACCAGAGCCAACAACTCCAGTTCGTAGTCAAGGTACTCTGGAACCATCAACCGTCGGCTCGGGAAACCAAGAGAAGGGATCAGTACAACTTCATGGTTATCCAAATGTCGGAGGTGTACGGCATTCACCACTTCGTCAAGTGACAATCACAGGCAAACCATCGCCCTCTCCGGGCAGACGAAGCTCGAATGGAAGTAGCAGGAAAGTGCGAAAGAAGGTGGAAAAGCCTCGTGATGCTATCGACGAAAGCCTTCTTGAACGTGGTGAGCGCCTTATCGAGCGACTGAATGCGATGTTGAACACGCGCTGTGCAGCAGCTGAAGATCCACCGTCTCCAGAGACTGAGCCACCGATTCCTGTTGATGACGTGCGCGCTGAAGAACTTCGGTTTCAGTTGCCTCGTATCGCGCGCAGATTGACGTTTGAGGGGGCAGACGAGGACAACTCTTCACACATAAATATTGTCAACAGCATCGAGAATTGTGTTCCACCTCCTCCAAGCTTCAACGAGATTTTTGAGTCGAATATCGCGATTGTGGGTGATGCGATTCACGTGCAGAACCCATCATGTTCGAATCACGGCGTGTGTGCGCAGTCAGATACGACTTCACAGGAAAAGCCTTTGGTTGAAGTGAAGCGATTAATGGCCCCCGAAAATAGAATCGCTTCGACAGCAACATCAAGCCAACATGTCGCAGTCGATCAAGAACCTGCTCTTAGCACTTCTACAAGCGAAGTGCTTCGAGATCAAAAGTCAGAGCAAGAGAAAGTGATTGATTGCACTAAAGGTATTGACTTCGACGGGCACGTTGAACAGCAAAGCAAAAAGTCCATACGGTCGCTGGCACTTCAGTTTCCGATTGACGAGTTTGATGATGAAGGCGACTTTGAACCCTTATCTTTTTCCACACACAAAGATAAACCCCGTCCAAGCACTGAACCAGCCACAACAGTGTTTAGATCTGTGAGCCACGCGGATAGCAGTGTGCGGGGCGCTAACCGGACGAGAACAACCCCGTCCCTCCAGCGTTCGGAAGGTGGTACGAACGTGACGACCACGCAAGAAGACCCATGCTCAATCTGCTGCGACCACGAGTCGTTTGACGATGATCCGATTGTTTTCTGCGACGGGTGCAATGCCGCTGTACATCAGTTTTGCTATGGTATCCCCATTCTCCCTAGTGATGAGTGGTTCTGTGACTCGTGCAAAGACTCAAATGAGCAAGGGTATCCCACAACCAAGACGAAACCACGCCGCTGCGCATTGTGCCCAATGCGCAACTACACAGCCGTCATGAAGCAAACAGAATGCGGTCAATGGGTCCACGTTCAGTGTTTTATGTGGGTACCCGAGCTACAGTTTCACTTCGAGTCAAAACAGCTTCGATTAGGAAAATTGAGCCCACTCGATGGAGATAGAAAGACTCTCGACTGCTCACTCTGCCACTCGAAGCGCGGTTACGGTATTATCCAATGTGCCCACAAGCGTTGCCTGCATGCGTTTCATGTCAGCTGCGCTGCGAATGCTTCGAGTGAACACTACAAACTCGTCCAGCTTGATCAAGATGAAGGGCTCGTAAATGAGACGTTGTTCATCGCGTTCTGCACCCTTCACAACATGTCTACAGAGATCTGGCAATCACGTAATCACCCCCAACGTTCTTCTCAGCAAGAACCAGTTATGCACTCGAGTGCAGCAGCCAGCACTTCTCGTCATGCTCAGTCAACTATGCTTTCTCCAAGTGCATTACTGGAGAGTCAAGTTGGTTCATCAGAGAAACAGCGCAAGCAATTCCGTCGTTTGAAGCGTAGGTATGATACGGCCAGACTATCCGATGGGCAGATTGAGGGCACTCCTTCCCAAACTCGCTCGCCGTGGGCAAAACGTGTTCGTCGATCACAAAAACGTGCAGAGGGGAAACGAGCACAAGCGAAAGTCATCGCTAGAATGTTTATTGATGACGAAGTTGAAGCACCGAGCAGTGGCGGGGATGATGATGATGATGACGATGAATTGAATGCCGAGGATCGAGATTTTATCAACGATTCATCTCAACTCATCTTCTCTCCATCGGTACAAACTTCACTTCGGAAAAAGAAGAACAAGCGTAATTCACTTGGGGATATGCGTGCTATATATGCTCGCTCACTTCTCGAGTCCCCTCCAACTCCAGCCTTTTTGAAACGTGGGAGAAGAAATCTGCCATCGAACGGAGTGATTAGTGCTTGCCTTCAGGAGCTCAGCGAGGAAAGGCGAGTGTCACAGCCTCCACCGAGCTCAAGCAGCAGCCAAATGAGCCAAACATTTAATCGTGAGGCAGCAGACAGAGTTGATGATGTCATCGAGATCATGGATGAATCTCAAGCGGAATTACGGTCGAATCAAGACAACAAGACCGACAGCGATGATATGCCTTTGGAGGTGTCAACTCCAAGCTTCAATCTTCTCGAAATCTCAACACCAACTGCTCCAAGCGGAACGTCAAAGACCGTTTCTGAAGATGGCACGAAGGAATCATGTTCTGTAAGCAGCGAGGCTGATGCGGCTGAAAGTTTACACGAGAAAATCGAAGCTAACCGGTTAAGAGCACTTCGGCTACTTGAAGCAAAAAAAGAAGCGGCAAAACGAATTCAACCATCTGTACCTGCTAACTGCCTAGTGAATGAGGCAACAAGGCGCGATACGGACGACGATCGAAAGTCAGGAGTTGGTCACCTGAGCAATATAGCGCCTTCACGCTCATGCGTGAGCGCGACTACTCCTGATAGAAACGGGCAGCCTCCATCTTTCAGCTTGCTTGAAACAGCGATCGCCACGAATCATGTGGCGAGTCCCCGACAAGCTTCTGCCAAGACGGGTCATGAAGATTCAGACATTGTCATGTACATGCAACCTGCTTTTCGGGTGTCTCCAGTGTTCGACATTCTCGAAATAAGCACGACTTCACAACCCGAGCGATTGAGTTTTGAAGAAGTGGAATCGCTCGATGTGAATGCACTCCTCAGCTTTCGCGTTGCAGTGGTCGTCATATCTATGAAGACATCGAAAACAGTGAACCTCCTCCAGCTTCCGATGGTGCAACTAGCTTGTCAGGTCTACAAGAGCTTTGTAATCGTCATCCATGTGACTGAAAGGGCGTTGGTCGAAGAGATATCAATATCCGAGGGTGTGAGGCGAGTTCATGAGCTTTCATCATGCCGACAAGTGATCGTTGCGTGCGAAGGCCCTGTGATCTGCGATGCACTGCTCTCCATAGCGAGGTACGTTCGTTCTGTCAGCTGTGCTTGCTTCGATATTCCTAACAATTAGGTGCTTGATCAGACTGGAGGCCAGCCTTGGCTTTGGTTTGCTTAGTACGATTGCTCCACAACGCCAAGAACCTGTCCGTGGGGTTGACATCAATTTTCACGAGCGATTCCGGTTCTTTATGTCCACAAATCTGTTGTCCATTGGAAGCGCCATATCCCTCAGCTTTCGGTTTGACAAGTTCTCAGTGAAGCAAATCCCTGTGGCCAAGTTTGGGGTAATGCATTGGCGACGCATGCTACCGTGGATATCCGAGACTACAGCCAAGCTCCTGCATGCTCGTTTTGTACCGCGCGCCGGGTAGCACATGCTCACGCAATCGATTCGATGATACGGATCGCGTCGTCCAGAGTCTTGTCGTCCTTGCAGAATGCCAGTCGAACAAGCCCCTTTGATAGCAAGTGCTCGGCCTTGGTGAAGAAGGGAGACGTTGGGATCACGGCGAGCTTCTCTTGTTTGCACAACTTGTACGCGACCTGATAGTCAGGGAACTCCTGCGGGCAAATGATAGTCAGCGAGACGGTCAACAAGGACGAAAGGCGTGGATTATCACACTCACAGGCTTCGGGAGACTGTTAGAAGGCTTGATGTCCGCAAACTCTTGGAAAATGGGCAAGTGGGTCACGTTGCAGCACACGAAGTAGCCTCCCTCAGGCACTATCGGCTTCCAGTCCGCCGCGTCAAGGGCACCAACCAGACGGTCGCGCTTCGCCACAAGTGTCTCCTTGAGCTCATCCAAGTATCCATTTGTCTGCATCTGTTTGAAACACGAGGCCATTGCGACTTCGAACGGAGTGACACCACAAAATGGTACGGTGCTGTGGGCCTTTGTGATCGCACCAGCCAATTCCGCCGGAGCAATCGCGTAGCCAACTCGCCAGCCAGTACACGAAAACGTTTTGCCTGCTGAGAAGAGTGAGATCGTGCGATCAAACATGCCCGGATACGCGGCGATGCGCTCGTGCTTGAGACCGTCATAACACATAAACTCATACACCTCGTCGGAGAGCACAAGAACTTGCGGGTGCTTGGCCAGCACTCGACAAATTCCTTCGAGTTCCTCGCGCGCAAACACTTTACCAGTCGGGTTGTGCGGCGTGTTGAGCACGATCATCTTGGTGTTCGTTGTGATGGATGCCTCGAGCTTGTCAAGATCGACGCGGAAGTCGCTCGACGAGAACTTTGTTCCCGGCGACGACACATCGCTCTGGAAGGCCTCCCTTTTGTCGTCTGCGAACTCGAACGGGACACCAATTGTCTTGATACCGTGGAGCGTTGACACTGTCTTGTATGCGTCGAAGTACGGCTCAAAGATCAGCACTTCGTCGCCCTACACTCACCGTTATTGTGTACCATTAGAAGTGTAATTCCCAACGAACAACCATTGTACCATACAAACACACAACGCACTGGCTCTAGCAACGCAGCCATGATGGACGCGATGCCCTCTTGCGCGCCGTTGAACGTCACGATCTCTCGCATCGGGTCGATCTCGCGCTGGAAGAGCGGAGAGTACATCTCAGCAAGCACTTGGACGTAGTCGGGCTGGCCGCCCGGCCGCGTGTACTGGTTGTGATTGCCGCGGATCGCTGCCACGGCCGCTTCCTTCACAAACCTTCACCCAACAAGCAACGTCAGTGTATGGCGTCCGGAAGGGAGACAAGCGCAGGGCCATACTCGGGCGTGTGGAACGACGGGAATCCCTGTCCGAGGTTCACGGCGCCGTGTTGCGCCGCGAGCATCGAGATCTCGGCAAACACGTTGTTGCCGATGCCTTGCACGCGCGTGCTGATGGCGCGCGCGCCGGTCGGAGCCGCCAGGCGCCTCGCCACGCGGGCTGCGGCCGCCAAGGTCGCCATCGTGGGGTACGGGTATTTTGTCTCGAAGACTAGTGTCCACGTCACAATTTGTGACGCACACACGGCAAAGGCGCTATCCCGAGGTGTCACAATTGACCCAAGTTCAACTTCCATTCCGGGAGGAGTGTACAGTAGTGGACCATATTATCATTTAGTCGAATACTGTACTAGTCAGGAATGGATGGATTCCTAAAATTGTGAGAATCTTCGTTTCAGAATTTGCGAATCGCAAATGGATTGGTCGCCGGATCATCGCTGCCATTGCGCACGAAACGCCGCGACGCCTCCGGCTCGAGCGAGCGCGCTGAACTCTATGATTATGCAGTTTCCTTGCGGGTCAACGTCTCACTTGGAAGTTGGTCTTCTTCCGCCGAGATCTCTTTTGCTTGTGTGACGCCGGCGATGCCCTGAGGCCGCTGAGTTCCGCCAAGTCGTGGTTTCGCCTGTCACAGGTACCGTAGGGGCAACAAGCACCACGCTAATCCTGAAATTTGAGAAATCGTGTGTGTGGAGACCACAAGTTTGCGCAAGTCCTCGAAGCACGCGAACGGGGGAGGCGAGTGTGTGTGTGGCAGTCCTCGGATGGGTGGTGCCCTGGGGAGGGCTAAGGAGAGGGTTCCGCTCCCACTTTTACCAAGTTGCATCTCGACGCGCTGCCGTGGCGCACTCGAAATCGTGAGGCGCCTGGATTCCTGAAGCACGGCCAGCCCGATTCTAGTTCCGTGGAATGGCCCAAAGCGCGGAAAAAGAAAGAAGAACGGAGAAGGCGAAACCGCCATGAGACACTTCATCTTCTGACGCCGGCGATTGCACACCCGAGGCAGCCTTTGGAATCTGTGCCGAAAGGCATTGCCCCGCGTGTGCATGGACGGCTCGTGGATACACTTTTTGTTTTAAACACCCCGTGGGGCGTTCTATTCACAGTCAGAAAGAGGTTTTCCGATGTTGTGATGCCAGTGGCATCACACCATCGGAGGATGTCGTGACGCCACTGGGATGGGGAAGAAGAGTCAACTCGTACGTGGACATGCAACTGATTACGGTATCTCAGTACCTTCGTGCTTAACCCGCTTCTCCCTCCCATGATGATTGCTTGCCCATGAAACCTTCCCCCCTTCTTCTGCCTTTGCATGGCCGATGGGGATCCATCAGAACATGGACCATCACCATGCCATGGGCACGAGCTCTGTGAGTGTGTGATGAAATAGTGTGTTTAATTTACTGGTATGAACGAATTGCCCTTACGTTTTGGTTTGCTTGACAGCGTCCGGTCCGACGGCTTCGTTGTCGTCTCGCGGCCGCTTCACGCCCTTCTTGTCTTCCTCGGCCGGCTCGTCGTCCTGAATCGTCAGCGTTACGAGCGGCGCGACCACGAGCCCTTCGTAGCGCAAAACGTGAAAGCGTAGCTCGTCGTTCCACAGCTCGAGGCTCTCGGTGGGGCACTGACCGATACAACCCGTCCACTGAATGGTGCAGCCCTTGTCGCTGCCCTGCTTGGGGCTGATCTGACACCACACGACGCCGCGGGTCCAGGTGTCGTGCGTGCCGACGTAGTTCTGGATGTTGAGTCCCTCGAGGCTTTGCAGCAGCACCAAGTAGTTGTCGCCGCGTTGAGTGCGGCACAGAATGTCGACCGAGCGCGAGATCTCCTTGGTCACGGGGTGGTAGATGGCACGGTAGATGACGACGGTGTTGAGATCGATGACCTGGAGCAGCCGGGTCTTGATCACCATACCAGCGCTGAAAAATCGTGAAAAGAACGAGGTTGTGGCCATGGTGTAGCCCGTGCGTTCAAACACCTGGCCGGCCAGGGCCTCGGAGAATTCCTTGTGGATGCGGAAGCTAATTGTCTTGTGCTCGACACGGCTCTGCTGGGTCCATCCACCGAGCACCTTGCCGTCGTCGAGAAAGGCCTCATCCGGGCAGAAGCCGTCAATGTAGCGCAGCGTTTGCTGCATGATACCGCTCGACTCGTGGGCCTGGAGCGGTGTGTAGTACTGGGAGAGCGTTTCCATTTCCTCTTCGAGGAACACACCCATGTCGTGGCTATCGAGGTCAACGCCGCTGGCGACGCACTGCTGGAGCAGCGAAGACCGCTCCCGCACGAGCGTCTCGGCCTCGCTCTTGAGTTCGTGGATCTGTACCTGCTTTTCCAGCTGGAACGCGAGCTTTTTTTCCTGCTCCAACTTCTCCTTCTTGCGCACAATGAAGCGGCGCTGCACCTCGCGGTGCTTGGCGCGAGACGTGTCGTTGTACTTGCGCTTGCGCTTGGGCTTGCCCGAGGGCGTGGTCGTGGACGACGACGCCGGGCTGTCTTCGGCCGACTCACCGGCCGACAGCACGTCGTACGACGGCGCCGGGCTGCCGAGGCGGTCAAGAGCCGCGTCAAAGGGCACGCTCGCGGCGATGGCCGAGGCCGCGGCCTCGATCACGGGCTCGGACGGGACGAACGAGAGCGGCGGCGCCAAGATACCGGACCGCAAGGCCGCCGAGGGCGATAGCAGGCCGCGCGACACGCGCGCGCCGCCCATGAGCGGCATGGCGAGCGGGTTCTGGCCGCCCGACAGCGTCGACGAGAAGAGCACCGAGTCAATGAGCTCCTGGTCGAACGCGGACCAGTAGGGCGAGGCCACGGCCGCTGGCGCCGCGAGCGGCACGGCGCTGACCGCCGTGGCTGGCTGCTGTGCGAGAGCCGCGGGCCGCCCGCGCGCCGAGGCACCGGCGGCCGGATGCGAGGGCACGGGGCCGGTGCTGTCCATGATCCTTGGTCGAGGAGAGGCGTGGGTCGGAGGAGGGGAAGCGCTGCGCGGGAACGAGCAAGTGGAAGAGTGCACGCGAGGGGTGGTGTGCTGATGCCGCCGAGCCTGTCCTGTCCGGTTTGGGGTTCGTGAAGGAATGAGTGACGGGCTCCCCCCCTCCTCCCTTCTCCTCCTCTTCCAGTTGGACGAAACACTCGCTCGGGAGCCGGCCGTACAGTGGGACGCAGAGAAGCCGCGCGCCGCATACAAACTCCAAGTGGCCGAGCCTGTCCGGGCTATGGCCACAGGCCGCAGCGGGTGGATGTTGTGAGGCCGCGGCGTCAGGTCAACACCCATCACTTCAAGAGCAGCCACCTCGAGCGTTTCGCCTGGTTGGTTGTTTTATCTCATTAGGTTTTTTTTTCTTCTCGGTCTCGGATTCCTTCGCAGGTGCGTCCAGCGCTCTCTCCCTTCGCAACCTTTCAAGCTCAACGGATGCAACACGGGCAATCCGCCGCCAGTACCAAAACAACGCGATTCCCTCGACGGTCGTGATCATCAGCTCACGCGTCGCCGTTACAGCGATTTTTTTTTTATTTTTTTGTTTTTTCTTGAGCGTGCCATTTCTCTTCCATTTCATGGAATCTGCGTGCTCGCGTTCAAAGCGTGGAACGTGTATCCTGAGGTGAGGTCTGGGTCTGGAATCCTGCGGCAGAGCCTTGGCGCATCAGTCGGATGCACACTGGATGGTGGATCGCCGAGGCACGCACTTCCATTCGAAAGGCACGGGAGGCTGAGAGTCGAGCGCGTCACTGCATCCGTCCGTCGTGCCGCCGGTGACTGCGACGATCAACCATGCAAGCGGGTCGTGGATGGCCGGAGAAGAAGGAGGGATCTGGCATCCGCGCCACTTTCTTGATTCACAGAAGCGCGGCGGCCTTCCGGCAATCTGATACTGTGCCGTCGGGTGGCAGCCACTTTCAAGCGCCTCGGTACGGGACATTACTATTCGAAATCACCCAAGACGATGGCTGGCGGCGCTGACTTCCCGTCGCATGAGAGTCGCCAGTCGGAACCTGAAAGGCGTGGAGAAACGCTGGAAGCCAGGCCCGTGACAGCTCCCTCCCAATACTTCGAAGTCGAATGGTTGGGATCCTAGTTACTCATTTAAGGATAATTGTGTTCAACGAAAGATCTACTACGATAAGATCTACTACGATCCAAAGTCTCCATTTTTCGGATCTCGAGCTTTTTTTTTGGAGGGGGGAACCCGGCCAGCTGGCGCGATGCAACCACTTCCAGGCTGGAAGTTCCAGCACCAGAGCAAGCCAGGTAAGTTGCCTGGCTTGCTTGTGCATTGAGCGCGAGGGACACCCACGCGGCTCGGCTCTGGAACGGAGCTTTCGGAGAATCCGGAGACGATCAACGACTAGACGATCCACACCAAACCGATCTCGATTCGCCTTCGAGAGCATTCGGTTGGCCATCGTCGGCAAACTCGTGAACGGATTACGCTCCGCCCAGTGTGGTTTGGATATGTGTCGGCGGCGTGTCTCGCGTAGGGCCCCGCTCTCTCTCCACAGAGTACAGCAGGCTCCATGGAGCCAGCTTGGCGCGAACGGTGTTGTGGTCTCCATTCAGGCGCGTGTGGCTTGCAGCCACGGCCTGGTTGCTTTGAACCAGACGAAGAAGACAGCAGGGGGATCGTTTACACAATCCCTCGCGACCTGAATACGGGGAGGGGGGCTGTGTTTTCCTTTGGTCGGGGCATTTTCCGCTGACGTCATGCTGCAGCACCCATTGGGTATACGGGGGGAACATTCAGTACACAGCCACAGTCGCTGGGACGGTGGGACGGCGGTAATCATCTCGTTTTCCAATGATCACGCTTCAACCGGGGCCGATATTAGCACCACGCCGTTAGCACATCCCACACCATCGGAAATGCAGGTGCAGTCCATGTCCACGAGAGAAACGTCCGCGAGTGATCGCGAGGTGCCGCGCAACATACCGTAAGACACCCCCACTTAACATCCAGCGCTTTCGACAGCCGGGGGCCGTCGTAGGTCAGCAGCGCCCGTGATCGAATACCACAGTGGCTCAGACATGGCCGCCACGGTGCGTCCACCCATTCGGCCAGGACCAACCAACGCCAGGCCACGCGCGTCCGCCCACCGAAGTGCTCACTCGCTGAATCGGGAAGCTGTCGACGTCATCTGCACACTCGTGCGATCCTTTTGCAGTCGGACGGGCGGCTCACCCAGCTGCTTGGATACACAGTGCCAGACCACGATCCAAAAAACAAAGATCGCGGGGACATGTTGAAGTGCCCAATCTGTGCGGCGGTAGTGGCGTGGCGCCGAGGCGCTCGGTCTGTCGCACGGTCGAAAGACACGCTCCCCGTGTGGCTGGCTGTGCATTTCCCAGAGCGTCTCATCCGCACCAGTGAATGCCCTTCATGGGTCGTAAGTCAGTACCTCGGTCATTCGGGTGATCAAGGAGACTCGACCGAAATATGTATCCATCGCTGGCGCCGGCCACCGCGACTAGCGCGAGTGCATACACCTCGGCGATCCGTGCGACAAAGCATGCCGTTCGCTTGAGGGTTCCATTTCAACCTGGCGGAATGGTATCAATTACTGTATGGACGGACGAACTGAAGCCACGTCGGACTTGGCAAGATCGCGCGACCTTTCGCGCACCACATCGATCTTTTGGAGCCAACATTACTGTGCGTTCCCACCGCGGCGATGCCTTGTGCCGCGCGTGCACGCCGTCGCGTGGCACTGCCGTGGCTGCTGTGGCTGGCGCTGCTGACGTTTTTCCCATGGTTTATTCGCACTGTGGCCGCCGAAGCGGTGCGTCCTGTCTAATGGCTAACGCATTCAGACCATGTACTGAGCCTCCGTTCTGTATCCGTTGGTCCTTCCAGACACCTTCCTCGGTCTTTTTCCGCAAACACTCGTACGGCAACATCTTCGCGCTCGACGCGCGTGGCGGCGCCGACGGCCCGCCACAGGAGACCGAGTTCGAGGGCACGGCCGACGCGCCGCGGCTCGGCGCGCTCGCGCTCTCGCCGTCGCGGCTCTACTGGAGTGACCACCGGTCCATCCGCAGCGCGAGTGCGAGCGACGGCTCGGATGTGCGCACGCTCGTGGGCTCGCTCGTCCGTGTGACCTGGACGGGCGTCCAGTTCGGCGCGACCCGAGACGACCTGCTCGCGCTGACCGTGCTGGGCACCCTCTGTGTGAGCGTAGCGCGCTGGTCGCCGACCGAGGTCGAGTGCCTCGTGGGACTACCGCTCGTGGGCGCCGTGCCCACCGAGGACGACTGCGTGATCCGCACGACGCGCGGCGCCATGCGTGGTTTCGCTCGTAATCGGTACGACGAGCTGCGCGCGAGCGGCGTGCTCTCGCCCATCGTCGAGAGCGTGGCGATCGACGCCGCACGGGTCGCACCGCTCGCAATCGCGCTCGACGCCGACGACGCGCTCTTCTGGGCCAACGCGCTCGACGGCGTCATCTACCGCAGTAGCCTCTCGGATACAGCGATCGAGGCCGTCCAGCGGAATGCCTGGGAAGTGAAAGGGATGGCGGTGCTGCGCTGGCCGCTCGTGCCCGGGCAACCCCGCGCGACCGTCGAGCTGCTGTACTCGCTTGAGGGCAAAGGGCTCGTCCAGCGCACACGCGTCGAGCCGCGCGGCTCGGCGCCGCATACCGTGTTGAGTCGTCTGCGGTCGCCGCGCGGCCTGGCGGTCGATCCTCGGCAGCAGTTCCTGTACTTCACCGAGAAGACCGGCCGCATCTACCGCGTGGCGCTGAGCACGCTCCAGCCGCTCGACGACGCACAGGCCGGCACTTCCCTCGCGCTGCCGATACCGGAGCTGCTCGTGACGCTTTCGTCGCGCACGCGGCTCGACGGGCTCGCAGTCGACGACGCGTACGTGTACTGGAGCGAGACAAACACCAACGTCGTGGCGCGAGCGCCGCTAGATACGTTCGCGCGCGAAGTGCTCGTGGGTGGTTCGGCGGATTCAGCACTGAGGTTAGGAATTGGCTTTGGCATGTAGTACGCGATGCTCTCGCTCTGACACCCGGGGGTCTCTGTTTCCTGTCGTAGCTGGCCGCGCGGCATCGCGCTCAAGTCGCCGGACGGCGCGAGCAACGCAGCGAACGACGACTTCTACTATGTTGAATACACGGGGCGCGTCGCCAAGGGCAGGGCGCAAGTGCTCGTGAATGAGCTACGGTCGTCGAGCATGAAGTACCTGGACCAGCTGATCCTTCAGCGCGATGGACCGACGCAGTGTTACGCGCTCGAGTAAACGTGACCAGTTAATTCGAACGCCTTCACGAGGACGTCATCTTCATCCTCCATTACGATCGTTTTCTGTCTGACAAACCATCTGCGGTGAACGAAACTATTTACTATTTGTGACCCGAATGACAACGGACATCGAAGCTTCTCTTCCCAGGCGAGACGGGTCCCAGCGCCTTTAGGTAGTCGAGGCTTCGTCGTAGATCGACTGAAGCGTGACAAGTGTCGGCGAAATGTTGATCGCGTCGGGCGACGTTGCGGATGTCGCGGCATTGAAGTACAAAACTTCTTTGTACATTTGCTTGTATGCGTCAATCATCGCGAGAGCTTTCGCGTCATCTCTCGCGGCGCTGCTAGTGGGTCGCTTTCCCGTTCCGCCAGATGACGAAGCCGCACTCGCACTCACGCGGATGAGCTGGTGGATCGTGGCTTGTATCTTGGTCATGACACCGCGTGAGAGTGGTTGCACCTGCGGACCAGCGCTTTGGAACGCGTGGACTGAGTTAAGTAGCACAAGAAGAGCGTGATCCAGGTCGTCAATACGTCCACCTAGTGCGTACAGATCGGCAAGCTCCTGGTGAATCAACACGAACGTCGCCCCAAGTTCGACTCGGCCAAAGTATTCCAACGCCTTCTCGTAATGTCGACGCGTAATCTCCATGCGGCTCTTGAGGCCCGAGTTGTGCTTTTGCTGGATCGAGCCCTGAACACCGGGCTTTTGGTTGCTTACATCTCTTGAAATCTGCCGAGCGTAGTAGCTTGCGATTTGATAGTGGGTTGCAGCAACCTGTTTGACATCGTTGATCTCGGTGTAGAGAGCGAGCGCCTTGCTGAACTTCTTTTGCACTTCATTGTCGAGGGACTCTCGATGCGGGTCCATCACGTTTGCGAGGGCGACACCCCACACTAAGTAGCCAAGTGCCAACTCACCAGTTACCTTGTGGTATAGCATTGCGTCAGTGTCCAGCTTGTGGTGCTTGAGCAAAGAGGCGGCATCGAGACACAGCTGCACTGCCCGCTCATAATGTCGCTGCTGTCTACTGAAATCGGAAACCTCTCGTTGTGCGAGGATCTTGTGCAGATGAGCAAGATTCGCGGAAAGCAGAGCGACATTAACGCTGTCTTCGATATCTTTAAACACACGACACCCTCGTTCGAACCAGCGGAAAGCAGCAGCGTGATTCGGCGTGGCTGACAAGTAGTATTTCCCTAACTCGTTGCATGCGTTGCCGAGCTTCTTCATCAAACGACTGTGAGCAAATAAAAACTGTCAGTATTTGATGAGATTCACCAAGTAGCGGAACGCATTCACCTACAAGTAGAGTTCGGAGTCAACAGCTGGGAACAGCGCCCTCAAGTATGCCGAAAATGCGAGTCGACGAAGCAACAGTGGATGGGGTGACGCATCATGATTCGACATAGCTGCTTCGGAAGACGGGTCTTCACCGCTTGCACTCCAGTACAAGACGAGTAGCTCTTGTGCAATATTCTCGTCGATCGGCTGTTTGCTAGCTGCATCACCAATCACCTCAAGTACGAAGCATCGCAGTTCAGGTCCTGTGGTACAAACTCGCGCATCCGTGTCGCGAGTCACACCGCTGTAGAATGGATCGTCTTTTTGACGGACTCCGTCAAAATCAATTTTTTCGAGTAGCTCGTCGACTTCGCTTCGTTCATTGTCCCACTGGAGTGACAATGTTGTGGTGCAAGTTGGTATTGATGCGAGTGGCACGTAGTGGAGTGCGTCTCGAATGCAGATAATGGAGCTGGCCCAGTTGTCTTCATGAAACCGGAGACGACCGAGTTGTAGGCTGATCGAGCCACATTTCATCTGGAGACGCTCTAGTTCCTCTTTCATGAAGGTATCCATCTCATTATCTTCATCGTGGGAGTGCACTCCGGTGGCTTCAACTGCCTCATCGTTTGAATCTGCTGTGCGCTCTTCGGCTCTTGGCAACGCACTAGCCGTACTCTCGGATCGTATGCACTCCTCAAAGAGCTGAATGCTTTCTCGGAGATAAGTCTTGGCATGGACAAGGGCTCCTGCTTTAACTGACGTCTTGGTCCTGTCATCACCGTCACTCGCTTCTGCTTCCGACTCGTCCTCTCCATCATCCCCTTCTCGAATGTACGTGTCGGCAAGTTGCTCAGCAACCGAGGAGCGGATAGAGCTGTGGGCAGCACCTCCCGCCGCAGCGATTTCTTTGAGCAGGTTGACACACGTTCTCAGCAAATCTCGCTGACGAAGACGTAGTTGCTTGCGTAGAGATGGCGTGTCTGCAGTCAAAGAGTACATCATGCGTGATGCGCGTGATGCAAACCGGTAGCAAAGCATCGCCATCATGTACTTCCACTTGAGTTGCTTGCCTTGAGAGAGTACGTTGATGTCGTACAAGCGCAAAGCATTTTCGCCGTGTCTCCGATGTAACCAGTATGTGCCATTCGGTCTCGTACAATTGTTCTTCAGGAACTTCAAAAGCATCGACGCGTTCATACTCACTTCTTGGACATCGAACAAAGGGCGCGAGGTGTCACCCGACATGTACGGGATCTGGCGTGTATCGACGAGCTTGTAGCCGCGCACAACACCCTTGGAATGCATGCAGATGGCGAGCTCTGGAATATTTGCAATCACGTTATCCAAGTAGTAGTCGAGCACCGTCGCGAGAGATAGCTCTTTGTCCATATCATGGAGACGTAACGACACAGCGGGGTGCTCCGGGTTACTAAACAACATGACGTCGCTTCCTAGAACCATCTTGAGATCATTAAACTTCCACTTCAAGACACGTTGGAACGATGGCAGGTTTCCTGATGAGCTTCTTGAAGTCGATGTCGATGATGGCGAGTGGTGGTGCCCGCTTGCCGTTTCGAAGGAAAAAGGCGCTGCCGACGAAGCTGATTTGTTGGACCCAACGTCTGGCGTTGTGCGTGTATGCTTGTTTGCTTTCCGATTGCCGTGGCGACGGCCATGGGACTTTGTTTGGTTCGCCATCTGCGACGGCGACGGAGCCGCGCTAGCCTTGTCTTCTACGTGACCGCGTGCCAATTGTTCTCCATCACTGCCGATAAGTCGGCCGGCCACTGTGCTCTGGTAAATAAACTTCTCGTAGAGGATCTGCTGCGACTCTTCTTCCTCGCGCTCCTTCTCATGCTCGATCGATTTTGGCTGCGTGTGAACAGCAGCAGCGTTCTGGCTCTGCGAACCTTCTTCATCTGCAAACCCGGGAGGCAGATCCACGTCCTCGATGCCTCCATCCACCACAAGAGTACTGCCCACACGATGCACTGCCAGCGACACCGGCCCTTGCGAGTACGGCAACTTGAACAGTTTCTTGATGTTTTCAGCGGGACCAAGGAAGTCGACTGCGTCGTCGTCAGACCCAGACGCGAGCTCGACGCGGCTCCCTCGCAGGCGCACCGAGAGCTGCGGCTCCTGCGGGCGTGCAATGATATCGCCGAGTCGCATGGCCTCCATAAAGTTCTGGGACATGGCATCCCCGCCGTGGAAGGCAGAGCCAAACGCCTCGGCCGCCGCGCGACTGTTCGAGGGGCTGCTGCCGGGCGAGCCGCGCGGCGTCGTCTGTGCGGGTAGCGTCGTCTGGTGGAGGTTTGTGTCCATCTGGAGCTTTTGGAACGGCACGATCGCAGCCGACATGGCCGAGCTGGGCGCGACCACCGCACGGGTCTCGCCCACCAACACGAGCGGGAAGTCCACGCCCTGGTCGGTGGCGGCCGCCGAGGGCGCCGGCGGTGCCAGCAAGAGATGGTCAGCTGCTTCAGGAGACAGCGCGGCATCCATTGCCCCTGCGCCCGAGGGGGACCGCGGGGACACTGGCGAGAGGCGCCGCGGACTGCGCGCGATGTCGTCGGTCAGCGCGACGCGCACGCGCGGCTCGCCGTCGGAGGCCTCTTCGACCCACACGGACATGGCGTCGGCGCCCGTGGGCGAGCGACAGGGCGACCGCGGCAGCTCATACGAGCGCAGCGGCGCGTCGTCGGCCATCGCGCGGAAGGGTGCGATGAGTTTTTCAATCCCTTCATCTCCACGCGTACTGTACTCCAGAGTGATGGTCTTTTCAGCTTCATTACAAAGAGGTTCAAGGTTGGGCGTCCCAAGAATGTTCTAGATACTGGTGTCCACCACATGAAACGAATCCATGTGGGGAGGAGAAAAAAAAAGGGGGGATTGGGTATTTTGGGTACACTTTCTCTCATCACATCCAGATTTCTGGCGGATGGTGGATTCGTCGACGATTAATCGTCGTCGGCGTACAAGGATGACTTGGACAATAGCACCGGCATCTGGAAGGGCTGGCCGACAGCAATCTTTCCCTCGATCTCCATTGCTTCGACACGTAATTGTAGCCATCTAAAAAGAAACAAAGTAAGCAGAGCCGTCAGTGGTTTCCATGTCGTAAGCATTCAGGTCTTGCAACGTACTCTTTCACGGCAGAGGCCGTATATGGCATGAGATTTTCCTGGATAGCTTCGCCGACGTCGTGCTTCCCAGCAAGAGACTGCAATTTGTCACTGACCTCCGATACGTCCCACTGCGATTGGTCGTCCTTCCTTTCCGCTGTCTCTGCCGTCGCGTTCTGGGAGAGCACTTCCACCCATTCTCGCTGGTCTTCGAACGAAGGCGCACACAGCACGAACTTTTGGTACCCGCTATCGATCGAAAAGCAGTTGAACAAGATCACTCGAGTTCCTTGTGACTGGTCCAGCTGGTTCGGCAGTTCTGAAACCGTGCTTCCAATTACATGAAGTTCACGCTTGATCGGTCCGTTCTCTGTGTCAGAGTACCCAAGCTTGTTGTTTTGCAGGGAGAAGAATTTTTGCTTCCAAGTGTTTTTGTAGATGAACCCTTGCTTCAGAAGTACGCCTTTCTTCTTCCATGTCGCCTTAAGTGGCTGTTTTGCCTTCAAAAGGTTTCCCTGCAACGTCTGCCGGTCGATGTATACCTTCGCTGCCGCATAAATGGACTCGAGGATCCTGTTAAATTGGAGCTGGATGTTTGGATCCATCTTTGGCTGAGGTTGGAGCGTGCCCTTGAAATCTTCAGAAACACTTCTCGTCTTTCGGTCAGGATGCCCACCGAAGCCCCCATCAACGCTTCTGCGATCACCAAACCCAGATACGGAGGTAGGAGTGCTGCTTCCACTGTTGAAGCCACGGTTACTTGGTGATGAGATCGTGAGCGATAAACCATTGGAGCCGCCTCGTGGTGATGGCGCTGGTGACGAACGAGGAGATGAACGCGGGGACACTAATGACGACGAGCTCAGGCGCTTGTGAACAGACTCAATTAAGTTGCTCGCACTGTATGACCGGGTCTTCTTTCCATTGTCAGCTTGCTCCTCAGCGCCGAGTGAATGATTGAAGTCGGCAGCAACAGCGTCAATCTGTCGTCGACTGTGTGGCGGAGTGTTTACAAAAAAGGCTCCCTTTTGGGTCCACCCATGAGGCTTCATCGCTCGGAATGCTATCAATGTGTGGAAGAAATGTCGAACTTCACGATGCCAATGCAGAAATAGACGGGGGAATGTCTGAACCAGCTCGTATCGTAGTTTGTCGGCATGCCGTTCTGGAAAGCAGTCCCAACAATTGTACAGAAACTCGAGCGTCGTGAGCACGACTTGAGTATGCTCTGAGGCCAGGAGAATTCGAAGTGCAGCACAAAGGAATCTGAAGTCGAAAGATGGTGGAAGCAGCGAGACGTCGTCGCCCGCAGGGATGGAGTACTGGTCATCTTGATGGAAGTTCCATCGGTCATTGTTTTCGAGATGCGACAACCGGTAGGATCCAAGACGTACACGCCAACTTCTGATCATGTACATCCATACACCAAGCAGTTCGACCGCGCCAATGACAGCTGTGACGTCATGAACACTGGTGCTACTCAATAAGAACTTCGTCATGGGGTTGATAAGGCTTGGGTTTGAGAGCATGGTGCATGACAGCTTGTACAGAGTTGGTGGAAGCCATCCCGACTTCTGAGTTTTTAGCTCCAAGAAAAACACCTTGAGAACTTGAGTATACCCTGGCAGGTGCGCCCACCCGATCTTCTGGTTGAGCACAGCTAGGGTGTCGAGCACATACCACAGCCACTGGTCCAGGAGGAGGATGTTGAGAGTGTTCGCTTCACCATTGAGTTTGCGGAAGCGGGCTTTCCAGGCTTCGCTCGTCACCTCGTATTTGTCTTCCGCTTCTTCTTCTTGAGACTTCAGTGCCTTTTCACCGAACTCATCAAAGATAGCCTTGTGGAATCGCCTCCAATCGAGATGCGCTTCAAGACCATCCATAGCAAACAAATCTGCGTCCGCTTGTTGCTCGAATTCAGCGGCAAGCTCAGAAACATTTTCTGTGTAGGATTCCGCCCATAACTGGTACAACTCGACACCGAAGCTTGGTAAACGGAAGCAAAGAACCGACAGCATGCGAGCAACGAAGAACATGAGGTTGTTGTTCATGACACCTCGGACGGAAACGGTCTGAAGCACGCAGTACTTTGTTTCGACAAGCATGGCTCGCAATTTCAGTCCAAATTCAACATCCTTCTTCGTGACCTTGTGCGTGTGCTTGAAACCGAGTGTGTTTGTGAGCACCGTGGAATCGAACCCAAGGAGCGGCAAATCACTCAGTTCTGCTCGCTTAACCAAATAGAAGAGCAATTCGTAGAAAACGTTCCGCAAGGTATAGTGTCGCACGCGGATATTTTCGAGTAAAAACTGCCACAATCGGAGCAGAATACTCTTCGTCTCATCGAGCGCTTCAGCCGAAGCATACACCCATGAAAGCATTGACGCTTTGTGAGAGATCTGAAGCATCTTCAAAATCTTCGTCGCCTTTCGAACCTTCGCCTCCTTATCATCCTTCTGGCGGACTGCCATCAGTTCGACGAGATCCTGCATCTTTTCCAGAACACGTTGAGCCTCGATCGGGATAATCACCTTCCGCTGCGCTCGCTTCGTCGATGGGGCCCCCACGATCACGGAGCTAGACGACGAGATACCGTTCTCGCTGATGACACCACAACGGAGCTGACGAACATCGGGAATTCGCTTGAATAGGATCGTGCCGTACACAACACCGACTTGATGACCCTTCAATGTTAGTGGCTGCTCAAATCGGCTAGTAACAAAATTTTCCGAGAATCCCAATCCGTTGGATCCTGACGCTGGGTTGGCATCAAACTTCTTCTTCAGGCGTTCCTGAAGAGCATCTTCGAAGCTCTTCTCCAACGACAACCATGTCTGCCCGAAAAGGATGGTGTTGCGCACCTCCTTGTCAAATGTAGCATCGACGGCTGGAACAGCGTCCTTTTTGAATTTCTCGTACAGGGCTAAGAACCCACCGTCCGGGTCACTGGCAATCTGGCCACGACCAGCATACATTTGTCGAACTTCCAACGTGAGAGTCGCAGACATGAGTTCATCGAAGGTGCTGTAGCGGGTGATCGCGGGAAGATTGTCGGATGCGGTTGACCAACCAACGTTCACAGGATCTTCAGCAAGTAGTGGATCACCTACCGCGTCGTCATCTGCACTTGTCGATGGTAACTGAGAATGCGATCGCGTTACTCGCGACGACAAAACTGCCAATCGCGCCAACGACTGGAAACTGACTTCGTTGATGTCGCTCATCGCCCGTTTCTCAGCGTGTTTCAGCGTATTGCCCATGTAGAACGTCTCGCTCGTACCGATCGTGCATTTATAGCTGACTGCAAACTTCTTCAGGGGGAGCGACGCATCTTCTTGGAAATCATGGCCTTCGGGACGGTCCAACTCATTCGCGATTGCGGGCATCATCACACCGACATCGCTCACTGAGATGTTCCACTCGCTACACTGCTCCATGTAGCAGTTGAACACGATGCGACCGTTATCGCAGCCCGTCAAATGGTGGTCGTGGTGGACCGGACCAGTCGCGACCGACCACAGGTCGACACTTGCGGATCCGATGAGCGTCTTCGAGTGGAAGGTGCGGATCGTGAAGACCTTGATCACGAGGTTCTTCTTGGGCAGCTGCGCGAGCAGACCTTTGTACTCAAACGCGATCAGCAAACCCTTGTAGTTTGGGTTCAAGTCGCCCTTGATCACGGGGGTCGCGTACGGCGCCTTCTCGTCCGGGTCGTCCCAGTAAAACTCGACAAACGGGTCGCTCTTGCCGCTCAGCTTGCGGCCTTGGAGGTTGCGGCACTGGATGCCCGAGATGCGCACGCGGAAGAGGCACTCCGTGTCGGCGCGGCGCTCGATCGGCTCAAACACGTTCCGCAGGAACTTGGGGCTCATGCGGCGCGGCGACGTCGAGAAGCCAAACTGCTCGCCGAACTCGCGCGTCGCGGCCGAGAGCGAGTTGAGCGTGTCATAGTGGCTCACCGAGAGCCGCGGCGCCGGCTGTGTGCTGGACGTCGGCGCCGAGTTGCTCATCGTGGGGGCGGGTTGGTCGCGCACTTCAACCTCGGAATCTTTCGGACCGGCGGAACGCGTGGGGAGGGGGCTCTCGCCAAAGGAGAGCGCGAGGCCTGGCGTCCAGTCGCCTGAAGACGATGGAGGAAAGAGGGGAGGGAGAGAGGGAGAGGGGGAGTCGCCGCCCGGGGGAAGGGAGTTCGTGAGAGGGGGCGTGGCTTTAGCCCTCCGTGTCGCCGGGTTTCCCTTCTGCGTCTGTGTCGGTCCACCGCGACGCGAGGCACCGCGGCATAAAACCCACCGAGGGATATGCCGGATGTCGTGAGTTTGTGCGAGGTGCAATTCAAAAAAGAATTGACTTCACGTGAGGTTTTTTCGGAAGTGTGACGCCGATCGATGTGGACCACAACGCGTAATCATGGTATTCCGCCCACAATGATGGTCACTTTGCATTTCCAACATGGCTTCAAAACTGTTTCATGGGTCAGCAGGACACGGGGATGGTCGCGCCCGGCAGGCGGTTGATGGAGTAGAGGCAGCCCTGCAGGAAGAGCCCGCCAAAGTCCGCGAGCATGACGCCGATGGTGTCACCCACGGAGGCCGCGCCGAGCGCGAACTCGACGTACGCCGGCGGGACCTCGCGGCTGAGCAGCGTGTACGCGTTCACGTACACGCCGCCGCCGAGAAGACCCGCGCCAAAGCAGAACACCAGCAGCGACCAGTTGTACCAAAAGTGGTACGCCGACACGAGCGTGAAGAACACGAGCAGTAGCACCTGGAGCGCCGGCATGAGGTAGAGCACGGCGCGGTTCGCCTGGAAGAGCACACCTGAGGACCGCGATAGAAAGACGCCCGTCTGGTAGGCCATCCCCGCGGACGCGTAGAACGAGGCACGCGCGTCGGCGCTGGTCACGGGGAACCCGATGGTCGACCACACGCCTGTCTGCATCGTGTATTCGGCAAAGTACACGACCGTGAGCGGGATCATGTACGGACCGAGCGTGAATGCGAAGCGAAGCTTTTCCTGGAAGCTCAGTGCAGCCGCACTGTGGACGGCGGGAGCCTCGTGGTGGTTCATTGGACCGCGCGTGTGTATCTTGGAGGGGGTCTCGATAGTCTGGCTGATGGCGACGGCATGCGCGTCGTCCACGGGATCAGGGATCGTCGAGTAGCTGGCGCGACCGGGTGCTGGCAAGTGGTGCGTGTCTAGCAACCACACAAACGTCCCGACGTACAGCGCGGGGAACACCACGGCCGCGAGTACGAGCGTCGAGGTGAAGCTCATGCCGATCCACAAGTGGAAGACCGCGATCCACGCGTACCCGCCGACGCCCGCGAGCCCCGTGCCGCTGGACCAGCACGTGAGGCAGTGGCGACTGTCGTAGAAGGAGGCCATGGCGAGGAACGACGCCTCCATCATGCCCGACTGGAGCCCCGAGAATGCGACGCCCAGCAGCTGGAGCGCGAGCGAGTCGGTACCGAGCCCGACCACCAGGAAGCTCGTGAGCATCCACGCGGCGCCCAGAATCGTGCGGTTCCGGTACGAGATGAGGTGGAACCAGTACGGCCCCGTGAGCTTGACGAACAGCGCCGGGAAAATGTCGAAGAAGTAGACGAGCCCGACGCCGCCGGCCGCGATCTCCTGCGCGCCGGCGATCATGATCACGTAGCCGACGTTGTTGATGAACCCCAGTACCCAAAACGCCGCGAGGTTGCGCAGCGGCTCGCGCGTCGCCATGGCGCCGAATCTCCGCGAGCGCCCCACGTGTGACGATCAATCACTTCATCGTGTTCGATACTAGAAAAGCTTCAACCTCGTTTGTGGGGTTTTATGACCTTTCACGGTCATGGACGGATCCGCTCGTGCATTCTCCGCCCCAGCCAAAGGATCCCAAGATGAGGCGGTCGGGGCTGGCACTGGCACTCGCGGTGGCGGCGGCGACGAACGCGCGGGGCGAGGAGCTGGACGTGCTGCAGGTCGTGCGCGCGAGTGGCGGCACCGCGGTGCCACCCATGGTCGTGGCGAGCGCGTCGTTCGGAGGCGCGCTGCCACGCGTGGTGCGGCCCAGCCAGGACGACGGCGGTGCCGCGCTGGAGCTCGTGCTCGCGCAAATGTCAAGCGACTGCCGCTTCCTGCAGACGCCGGCGGCGGCGCCGTTGCGCGGGTCGCCCGCGGTGCTGCTGGAGCGCGGGGGCCCGTGTTCGTTCGTGCAGACGGCCGCGGCCGCGCAAGAGGCTGGCGCGTCGATGTTACTTGTCGGAGACGCGGTGCAGGGCGCGTACGCGAGCGGCAAGCAGACGGGCGAGCGTATCTACGACTGTGCACAGGGCGTAGCTACCGTGAAACGCAATGCAACGGCGTTCCCGGCGGTGGAGGACGCAGAGCAAGGCCTCCCATCGTGCACGCAAAGCGCGGGCTGCGACTCTGGGACGTGTGTGTACACTGGCGCGGCCGGTTCCGGTGGCACGGGGTTCCAAGTGTGCTGCTTTGCAAACACCCTTGTGCGCATGGGCGTCGACGCGCAAAGCCTCGCGCTCGCGAGCACGATCACCATCCCAGCGATCTTCGTCTCGCTGCGTGACGCCCAGCAGCTACGTGCGCTCGTCGCGGAAGACGCTTCGCTGTTGGTCCAGGCATTCCGCGCCCAAGAGAGTCCGTGGAACGTCTCGATGCTTCTCACGTGGCTGCTAGGTGTGAGCGTCGTCATTGGGGGCGCGTACTGCTCGGCGACGGACGAGCGAAGGTTCTCGTACGAGAAAGTTGCTCAAAGCTATGGCACCCAGTCGAGTCGATCCCCAGCGAGAGCGCTGACCACGCGTACAGCGGATACGATCGTGACCCATTACATGAGCATCGACGACACGGATCATCCGACTCAGCGTGTGCCGATTGCAACGGATGAGCCCGATGGCGACGGCGACCACGATGAGAAGTTGAAGCTCTCTACGATCCATGCGCTTTACTTTGTCGTTGGCTCGTCGTCCATCCTCGTGCTGCTATACTATGGACATCTCGCGATGCTCATGAACGTGCTCTTCATGGTCGCAACCACGGCGTCGATGATGCAAGTGGTCATCCTGCCCGTCCTCACGGCACTCCAACCCCAGCGCGCAAACTCGCCTCCTTACCGCGAGTGGTTGCTGCCAGTCGCAAGCCTCGCGCTGTCTGCATCTGTCTCCGTCTACTGGTTTATGTTCCGCGCGAGTGCTAGTATCTGGCCACTTCAAGATTTACTGTGCATCACGCTGTGCTTTGTGGCGATTGACTCAATCCAATTGCCGAGTCTCAAGGTCGCGACGGTACTGCTTGGAGTCGCGTTTGCGTACGACATCTTCTTCGTGTACATCTCACCGCTCATATTTGGGTCGAGTGTCATGGTCGATGTCGCCTCCGGACGAGGACATACTCAAGCATCAGCGGATGTGACTGCCAACCACGACCATGAGAAGCTTCCCATGGTGCTGAGCATTCCCTTGCTGTTTTCCTACTACGGCGGCGAGGCACTGCTCGGCTTGGGCGATCTCATTCTTCCTGGATTGCTTGTGTCTTTCTGCATCCGCTACGACTATTGCATGGGCCACCCGTTATCGCGCAACTATTTCATGGTCGCGAGCACGAGCTACGCGGCAGGCTTACTGCTCGCCAACTTCATGGCTATCGCGCTGCGTGATATCGTGCAGGGTCAGCCGGCGCTTATGTACATCGTGCCAATAATGCTCGGCAGCATCGTTCTGCTTGGGTCGAGAAAGCACGAGCTGGACGAGCTGTGGAAAGGACCGGAGTGCTTCCGCATGGACCTTGGGCTTGCGCAGGCCCTCAAGTCTCAGCTTCCGCGGCGAGGAGAGATTGAACCGTTCCTCAAAACAAGATAAACATAGTGATTGGAAACAGAATACATGACAGAAAGGAGTGCAATGTGACGGAAACTCTAAAGAGAAGATATGCATGCCCGTTGAGGATAACAGAGAGTGGTGCAAGTTAGTGAGCAGCAGTGTGCAGCTTCCGCTCTTCTCGCTCGTAAAGTCTGCATAGCAAAACGGATGGTTACAGGACGTCGCACAATGAGGCCCAACAGGCAATGTTGAAGAGTACCTGTTGAATTCTTCATCCGACACGGAAAGCATCGACGCGTCCACGACGCTCAGGAACTCAACAGCGCTGCGCAGGTTCACGAAACAATAACCCGCCCTATAAACACCAATGAGTGAAAGTCAGTTCGTCAGGTGTGGACCTAGTCCACCACAAGCAAAGTGGTGTCAACGCACTTGGACATGAGGTCATTGGGGTTGCGGTAGGCGGCAATGTACTCGCAGTTGGAATGAAGCCGCGGGATTTTCGAATGAAGAACAATGTAAATGAATACCGGTAGAAAGTCGTCAGCTCCTGGTCGAGATCCCGAGTCTCCACGTGACAAGTTGAGCACGCTGAAGATGATGCTGCAGCATCGTACAATGCAGTTGATCTTGTCACCAGGGCTGCGAAAGGAATTGATGCGGCGAAGCTCGTCTTCCGCCATCGACCACACGACTTCATTGCGCATGCACGGTTTGATATCAAGCATGTCCGGAGTGATAAACTACGCATCAGAACAGAATAAGTGAATAAACAGCCAACAAGTTAAGGGGCAAATGCGGACACAGTACCGATAAAAGCTTCATGCGATGCAGAAGGCGGTCATCCTCCCTTCTCCAGGCTTCACACTCATCCAGCTGATTCATCGCAATGCTCTCCAGCTTGTCCATCACGTACTTCTCTACGCCGTCACGCGCCTTTGCCAAGGTGGCCTCTGACGCATGACGCCACACCGGATGATGTGTGAATAGCTCTTCCATGCTTTGGAAGAAGTACATACAGCGACGACGAAATTCGTGCGTCCCGAAAAACTCGTAATCTACGAAATCGGTCGATCGCGGCGGCTTGCCATCGCCACGAGGTCCAAGGATCGAGGCAAGGAAGGTTCGGATTGTATCCAGAATGTCGCGTGAGGCTGGAAGGCGCAGCCGTTCGAGAAACTGTGCATATGTCATTTCTTGCTCCTCGTCTTCCGTGGCTTCGTCTTGATTGTTGGACGGTTTGTTGGCGCCAGATTTGCTCTTGCTCCTGGACGCGTCAATGTCAGCAAAAAGATTGCGTTGGCTAGAGCTGGCGCTGCGGTTCCGTTTTTTGTGGAAATCCTCGCTCTTCGAGCGGCTGAGGAATGCACGCTTGTCCTCAGAATCAATGCAGTTTTCCTCCTCACGCTGGTTGTCTTCCTCTTCCTGCTCTTCGTGATCCTCTTCCTCCACCTCAGCGTCGACAAGCTCTTCCACTTCAGCATCATCCAGTAGCCCAAAGTCGCTAATGCTGAGCCGACCAGACGACCGTCGACTGGGTTTACGCAGGAATCCCGCAGATTTCACGAAATCCTCTTCGCTGGCCGTGCTCTCGCGACGTTCAAAATTGCGCCCAGACGAGCTTTTCGATAGAGTCGACGAGCATGAACTGGGCGACGTGTCGTCGGTACTAGTGTCGTCATCAAACAGAGACATGCGGCGATGGCGAGGAGGCGTCTGTGCTAGAGGTTTGGCTGTGGACGGTGGTGGGGCATTTAGCATACGATCAATGGCGTCGCTGAGCACGCCACTTGACTTGGTCGTCGTATTCGTCGCCACGTTGTCGACACCGTGGCATGCATGCGAGACCAAAGCCACGGACGGCGCTGAACAGGTCTGCACCTCGGAGTTGCGAGGTGGCTCCACCAAGCTGACGGATCGTACCTTCTTGTCCTTGGGTTTGCTGGCCAACGCGGCCTCCGGTAGCTTGGTTTCTTTCTTGTCCTGGAGCGCATCCATGGTCGCGGGCGACGCGACTGCGTAGATCTTGGCGATGGTCTCGTCCTGCTGTTCGATCGACTGGAGCAGCAAGTGGCAGCGCTCACGGAGCGCCGTGATCTCCATGTCTCGCGCCTTGAGTGCGCCCGCGAGGTCGGCCACTTGGCTCCGGAGTAGCTCGTTCTCGTTTCGGAGCTGCTGGAATTCGTCGGCACCGCTTCGCGCGGCCGCGGCATCCACTTGGCGTCGCAGGAACGCGGCCGCGTCGTCCGACAGCGGCGCGTGCGTCACAGGCGACTCCCATGGTTCTGTAGGCTGTGGCCTGGGAGAGACAACCAGTTCGGCCTCACTGCCGTCGTCTCTATCGCCACGTCCCAGCTGCTTCTGGCGGTCATGCGCCTGCGGATCCATGACGGCTTTTCTATCGGTTCAGACGCGAATGCCTTGGAGCTGTTGATCGCGATGGGGGGCGTGGCCGGTCGGCGCGATGGGGCGTTGGCACGTGTGTGTTCTTTGCTGGATGGTTCTTCTCTTCCACGTTGGGATATATTCATTAGCTTTCGCGGGTTTTCGAAGAAACATAAATTACGCCGATGAAAACAGAAAGGAAGACCTTCTTGTGGAATGCTGGGAACTTTGGGGTGTGGAACAGTAAATTACTGTATTTTATGTTCAAGGGATGGGTTCAACTTCAACGTTCGCTTCTGGATTGTGCATCAAGTACAAAACCATGAAAGACGATATAGTTCCATTCATAATGTAATGGAGGTATAACATGTGCAAGGGTCGCGATCTTTGAAAGAGCAACTAGCTTCCTTCCAGCGAATGCAGATCAATCCCTCGTCCACGCAGCGCCGCGATTCGATCCACCGCCACACACTGAAAGACATCAGAATGACAGGCCTTGGCACGGAGAAATGTCGCTTGATACCATGGGTAGTGGTAATGCGCTGGGTATGCTGGTGTGGCTGGCTAACCGTAGCATCGGCAGCCACGGCCTCTACGGATGGCACCGCGTGCTACGCGACGCTGTCGCGCAGCCAAGTTCACTCGGTGCTGACGCAGCTCTACAACGAGGGAAAATACGTCGAACTTGAGCGGGTCGCGCAGCAAGTCATCGAGCAGAATCCGACAGGTACACGTTTGGCTATCGTGGCTGTACAAAACGAAATTGGAGGCGAAGGGATCTGACACTCGTGCGCTGAAGCTTCTCGCCATTCATCGTTCACAAGCGTGTACGAGTATATGGGCGTTGCCCAGTATTCGCTCGGTGAGCTCGACAAGGCTATTGCCACGTTCGAGCGCGCGGTCAAAGTAGACGACGACGACGTCATGGGCTGGGTGCATCTGGGCAACTGCTACTTGTACAAGGTCGAGCTCACAAAGTCCATCCAAGCGCTTGAGGTCGCAGTCCTTCAAAAAGGTGCGACCAACTACCTGCACCAGCTCATTAAAGCTCGCAACTGGATCGCAAGTTGGCGCGATCGGGACGAGTTGCAGGCTCAGGTAGCCGCGAAGTTCCGCCAAGACATGGCTGATGGACGGAACCCCGGCGGGACTGCGCTCGACTTCGTGGAGCATGAGCCGGCCTTGATCAAATACATCGCGACACAGAGTTACCGCAACGAGCCTCGCCCACTACACGCGTTATGTTGCGACGACCAAGACCGCCAGTTGACGCTGCGATCCCCAAAGCTGCGCCTTGGATTCGTGTCGTCTGACTTCGGCATTCACCCTGTGGTGACGCTCATGCGTGGGCTGCTGGAGATGCTCGTGCGTGACAACGAACACGATGTTGTCGTGTACTGCTTCTCGCTTACGGCTGCCACGTCGTGGTGGAAGCGGAACATCACGCACACCGTGGACCACATGGTATCGCTGCTCGGCAAGGATCCCATAGAGGCAGCCGACATCATCCACTCGCACGGAATCCACGTGCTGATCGATCTCAACGGCCACACGCTTCATTCTGGGCTATCAATCTTCTCGTATCGCCCCGCGCCGGTGCAGATCTCATTTTTGGGCTATCCGATGACGACGGGTAGTCCGTACATTGATTTCTTCATTTCCGATCCCGTCACGACACCGCCCGAGACATGCGATGAGCTCTTCACGGAGAAAATGCTGCTTCTACCTGCCCATTACATTGTGAATGACCACATGCAGATGATGGGGCACACCATTCGAGGAGAGCGCCCGACGCTTACACACATCGCGCCTCATTTCACCGGCTTCGAGACGGAACTCAAACCAATTGTGTTTGCAACGTTCAGCAACTGGCAGAAAATGGATCCATTCGTCTTCAGTGCATGGATGGCGATCATGGCACGCGTGCCGCATTCTGTCATGTGGTTCATCCGATCGAAGGGCCATGTTGAAGCAGAAGAAAACTTGCGCGAAGAAGCCTGTGCACACGGCATCGATGGTCATGTACGTTTGGTGTTCTCGGATTACCAACCTTGGCTCCACCATACTCACGGGAAGAGAGCCGCCGACTTGATTCTCGACACGACTCTGAAGAATGGGCACACAACCATTCTGGATGCACTCTTTGCTGGTGTGCCCATAGTGACGCTAGAAGGCAACCGCATGAGCAATCGTGCGGCAAGTTCTGCGCTTCACTCGCTTCGCATGCACGAGCTGACCACCAACTCCATCAAAGAATATGTCGAACTTGCCGTTCAACTCGCTACCGATAGAGCTCTGCTCGATCGACTGCGAGCCACGACTGAGCAACACCGACTGACATTCCCGCTGTTCGATACCCAGAAGTTCACGGATCACTTCACAGCCACACTGCACAGCGCATGGCACGTCGGAAAGACACAGCGACTGCATAATGCCACGACGCAGGGCTCATTTCGCGGGATGCACCTGTTTTCACCAGTCGCGCGCGAAACAGAGATGGTGCCTCGCTTCTTTCAAGTTCACGACGCTGTTGGTGACGACGAGACCGACGACTTCTATGAGCAACGCGTGAGGGAGGCATTACAAGAAGGCGATCAGATTTTTCTTCATATAGGTGGCCAAGTCATGCGAGACGGATGGTGGATTGTGAACATCGAGGAGCGCGAGGGTGTCGACTTCTTAATCCCAATGGATAAACTCCATCCGTTCCCAGATAGCTCCGTAGCGGCAATCTACGCATCACACGTTCTTGAGCATGTTCACTTTGGGGTCAATGAAGACGTACGACACACGCTCAACGAGTGGTACCGGGTCTTGAAGCCGGGCGGTTCACTTCTTGTAGCTGTTCCAGACTTGGCGATATTGGCCACTCTCTTCGTAAACGAGACTCTCTCCGAGCAGGAACGTTTCTTCGTCATGCGAATGATTCACGGTGGCCAAGTGAATGAGTACGACGTCCACAAGGTCGGTTTCAACTTTCACTTTCTGTCATCGTTCCTTCAAAATGCTGGGTTCTGCGAGATCGAACGCGTTGACCGCTTCAACCTCTTTCCGGACGCAAGCTCCGCCTCATTCCACGGAATCCCTATCAGCCTCAACGTCAAGGCGCGGGCATGCAAGCCTGGTGGTAGCTGGATCCAAACGCATTTCTCCTCGGACAGCCGTGGCAGGAAAAACCAGCAGTAGCCATTCACGGCTGCTTGCCCGAGTTCATAAACTTGATCATATCGATCTTTTTCCCCTTGTTTGGACGTAGAACGGTGGTCGCAGTACCAGTCTTGGCCATCATGGATGCACTGATGTACGGTGGAACGCAATGGTACAAGTCAATACACAATGGCGATATTTGCACATACTGAGAGAAAACGTACATGATCTTTTGCCCGCGGCTTGCGCGTGGTCCCTTCCCGTCATCCGCGATATTGACCGATCCGCCGAGTAGAGCATCCACGGTAGCCTTTTTCTTCGCGGAAGGGCCGCCAGATACATTGCGTTGTAGCTGTATGGAACCCGTGCTTGAGATAACCGTCGGAACTCCCAGCATCGCTCCTGAGGAGTACGAAGATGGTGAAGCAGAAGGGCCAGAACTCTCTTGACGCTTGCGCTTGTTGTTCGTGATGATCGGGTGCCACCCGCCCGCTGCTGGTGCTCCTCGGCCTACGACGGCACTGCCAGCGGCTGGACGCGCGCCATACACCCCTGCCGAGATGTTCTTTAACTGGCTCTTGGATGAGAACATTGTCTTGTTGAAAGTTGAGAACGAGTTGTTGAGCTGCTGTCGCCGCTTTCCGGCCGCTACGAAACTTGAGGCGATGTGGTGGAGACAGTATTGCGACTACAAGTAGACACCCAACGCACAGTCAACATCTATCGCTTCAACCACAGCTATAGAGTAGTTCGTCTGGTTCCTTACCTTGGCAGTGTTGACCACAAGTCGGCAACGCACGTCGCTGCTGTTCATGCCCTTGCAAATCCCATAGTCCACGGCGCGCCCCAGCACGACGACTTCCTCGGGCTTGGACACTTTGAGCGCGAATTTGTTCTTTTCACTCGCGGGCATGAGCGGTGCGTTGAGCACGGCGACGATCGAGCCTTCCGGCGCTCGCCAGTGGCTCTCGTAGGCGCCGTCAAAGAGAAACACGGCGAGCTCGGTCGTCGCAAGATCGGCCAGCGACCAGACCATGAACGACGAGCCGTTCGCAGCGGCCTTGGACAGCGTCTTGCGCGCCACGACGCCGATCGTGACCCAGTCCACGTGCTCGTCGCTCAATGTATCGCGCGAGACCTCGTCCATGGCGCGCAAGGCGATGAACTTGCGTCCGTCCATCTCGGTCTCGAGGTCCGCGGCGGCGACCTTGCGGTCGGCGATGCGCAGCCCCGAGAAGCGCTCGACCTCGGCATTCGGGTGCGTCAGTGGCGCTGCCGGCGGCGCCGCGGCAGCGCGTGGCACGTGGCCACCGGTGCCACGGCCCTGGGAGGGCGGCGGCGCCGCCACACGCGCTCGCGCGGTCGCCGCGGCGGCCTTGACGTGCTGCGCGACCTGCGCCTGCCGCTGCTCCGCGTGCGCCGTGTTGCGCGCGACCGCCTGCTGCGACAGCGCCGTCCAGTTCCACGCCGCGCCACCACTTTGTCCAGCGTCACTCATTTTCCCGTGGCCGTTGCTCCGTTTGTGTTTGGTGCGCACAAAAACAACCAGCCTAAAATAGTACCCCATAGGGAGGCGGTACTAACGTAACCTGTTGCCACCCGGTGGAACGACCAAACACCAACGCTCGACTCGAAAGCAGGATGAGCCGCCACAGCAAGAACGCGACGGCGACGCACCACTTCACATACCACGAGCGCCAGGCCGCGGGCCACGGCACGCTCAAGCGGCGCTTCGGCAAGGACGCGCAGCTGCCCTTTGGGTTCTGCTGCCTGTGCCTGCAGCGCACGGAGGACCGCGCGCCACTCGCGTCGCCCCACGGGTTTGTGTTTTGCAAAGAGTGCATCTACGCCAACCTGCTCGCGCAGAAGCGCACGATCCAGGAGAACGTCGAGGCGTACGAGCGGTTCTGTGAAAAGCAGGAGCAGGACGCGCAGGACGCGATCGTCGACAAGGAGCGCGTCGAGATCCGCAAGTTCCTGGACGCGAGCCACGGCAGCGCCGTGCACGTCGCGACCGACGCCACGCAACTCTCGGTGAAAGACGAGGCCGCGCTCATCCAGCGCAAGATGCAGGAAAAAGTCGACCGCACGACGGATGAGGCCAAGCGCGAGGCCATGAAGAAGACGAGCTTCTGGATCCCGGACGTGACCCCCACGGCGCGCGCCAAGATGGAGGAGCCCGACACGAAGACACGCGACCCGATGTGCCACGAGGAAATGAAACTCAAACATCTCATGCCGCTCAAGTTTGAGTGGCTCGCCGATGAGAGCACCAAGGAGAAGCACGTCGTGTGCGCCGTGACCAAGAAGGCGATTACGCACCAACTGGCCGTGCTGCTGCGGCCGTCGGGCCAGGTTGTTCTGGACAGTTGCGTCAAAGATATGGTGTTGCCCACGATGACCTGTCCGATCTCTGGTCTGAAGCTCAGGAAGAAAGATATCATCAAGCTGCAAGCCGGAGGCACGAGTTACAGCGCCCATAGCAACGTCGAAGCCAAGAAGTACCGCCCTTCCATGACATAAAACCAATCAAGCCAAGCTGAGACTTCACCCATCAAATCAAAACCTTGTTTGCCTCTTGCTAGAGTCTTTAAATATACTTCGTGATTTCCGACGCAGCGTCCGCCCGACGCAGTAGCGCGCTCTGCTCACCGAAATCCTCAAAAATGGATAGCTGGATGGTCTCAGGTGTTGCGCCGGCTCGCAGTTGCTCTCGAATCCGCTGCAGCACGGTATCCGTGAGGTCAGCAACGGACATCACACCGGCGCACTTGCTGATCACCTTTGGCAAAGTTGATTGCGAGCGGATGCTTTCATCGACAACCACCAGCGTGCGTTCAAGTGGTACGAGACCCGCGATTTTGTCGATCTGCTTGGCAGCAGCATCTACCGAGGGCGAAAAGACTGCCGTCACAACTTGAGCCATTCTCAACTCTTCGTCGCCGTCCTCAGCATCATCTTCGTGGTCATCTACGAGTGCATGCTTCATACCGATCGAAGTACTGATTCCGTGACGGTGGATCAACGTGCGACGGACGATCTGGAGTAGTGCCTTCTCGTCGAGCTTCGACTTGCTCTCTTGTTCATCGTTTTCGGCAGCGATGAGCACGACCTCGTTGTCCATATTATCTCCCTCAAGACTTAAGTGTTCACGAAGAAACTCAACGATTCCTGAAAGCGCGTAATAGTACACGTCTACCCCGTTGCTTCGCGCATGCCAGTCAGGAGTCGCTGCCGCATCGACGACGGCAATTGTGCGCACCGACCCATTCGCACCTACCACACAGAGGTTAGTCCATCGAGCATTGTCGGCCGGCCGTGGGGACTTCATTTTCAACAAACCTGCAGCGGCACGTTTAGCCAAGAGGAACACAAGAGCGCCTTCGTGGTCGCCGTCAACCTCAAGCTCAAGCACCTTCAGGGGCGGCGACGACTCGTTGCCGTCAGCATCGATGGCTGACGACACACCGGTGACGCGTCGCGCTTCTTCAAGGCCGACCGTAGACCAGTCGATGGCGTCGCCTCTATGAACCGCACGCCACGGCACGTGCCGCACGTGGTCGCCGTGCTTGGTCCTTGTCGCGCGGCACAGAGACGATCCTGCTGGAGCCAGCCGCACGACGCGTTCGACACGTCCAGCTGGAGCAGCACGCACACGCGCCGAATCTTCCGGCGCGACGCCTCGCTCAGCGAATTGGAGCTGGGAGCGTGCCTCGTGCCAGCGCCACGCGCTCCACAGCAGCCCGTAGCTCGCAACCGCATACCGTAGACTGCGCAACGTGTGAATGGCGACGAATCGCCTCGCTGGCTGAAGGAGATTCGGGTCGCCGTGGACAGTCGCTGGCTCTGCCACCAGGCGATCCAATGGCAGATTCGCGACCGCGGCGATGTGCTGCGGCGCGATGCTCGACCACACGGCGCTCGGGACGGCGTTATAGAGCGCGAACCGCGCCGCGAAAGGCAGCGGGATCGGCCGGTGCTCCACGAGCAGGCACGCCTCTGCGAAACCGAGCGCGAGCGTCGCGGCTCCCACGGCCGCCCCGCAGCGCAGCGCTGTAGCGGATGGCTCGGGCGCGTCGTGGGGTCGCGCCGCCGCCGCGTCGCTTCGTGCAAAGTCGCTCGGCGCCGCCGGATCCGTCCGCCATGGCTTCATTCTCGTCGAATCGAACGTTAGCTCTAGAAGATCTGTTCTCCCGACTCACACCAACCGCCTGATGCTGCGCAGGTCGTAGACCTGAATCTGAATCCGCCTCAGATTCGGGTGGGTGAAAATTGGGCCGCGTGGGTGAGTGATCCCACGGGCAGTTGCTCTGGACTGATCCTCTGTGATTCCCACGTGCCACTGAATCACGGCAACCACCAGATTCGCGGTTTTAAGGGGGAGTGGGGGCGTCTCGTGGGTCCCGTCAAGCAAGGCACATCGAATCTGTTGGCTTCATGCCTGGCGTTCGTCGTCTGTGACTGTCTCATGCCTTCCAGCCTCCCTGGCCTTTGCAGCCATGGCAGTGCCAGTCCGCACGCGGGCGCAGGCGCCGCCTCCCATTGGCTGGCGACCTCACCAGAGCGTGCTCCGGTCATCGCGATCCAAGTGACGTGGGAACAGCTCGGCCCAGTTTGCGCCACGGAGGACACGGCTCTGGCCGGTGACGCGAGTGCCAGGTGCGCGCCAGGGTCGGGCCGCCGGCCACGAGAACCGTCGGCGAAGCCCCGCTGCCTCGTCACAGTCCACGTCGAATGGCCCTGTCTGCCGATGGCGCAAAGGGCGCGGCTGGCCCGTGCGAACCCCACAAATTTCCACCAGTTTCCAAATCAGGACCCAAGTCGACTCAGTGTGACTGGTCAGTTGCGCAATGTCAACTCTCCTGTCACACATTTCGGGCGGCAGAGACACACACGCCTCCGTTTTTTTTTCTGAATCAAAAGCCGTTGCCGTCCAATCCCACGGGGAGATTCGGGTTGCCGTCCTAACGGTCCAAAACGCTGAGAGATCCAGAGAGTGCATGCGCGAGTGGCGGCCAGCCAGCCAACCGCCGAGGGCCCCACGGCGCCGTCGACGATACGCATCTAAGATTCCAAAACGTAGACGAGCGCAGTCCGCAGCCCCAGCGTGGGTCCCGGTGCAGGCAGTTTCCAACTTCCGCCGCGCATCCCAAGCCCCCTCCGCCGCACTACCGCCACCATGGGCATCCAGTCGTCGCCGCTGCCGCCGGCCGTGCGCTTCACCACGACCAACGACAAGCCCAAGCCGGTTGAGCCGTCGACCGCCAAGCGCTGCCTCAAGCAGCTCCAGGCGGCCAAGTCGCGCCCGCTGCCGCTTGAGGCCCAGAAGCTCAAGCTCAAGATCCTCGAGACGCACCAGATCCGCACGAGCCGCTTCAGCTTGAGCCACATGAAGCGCCTGGCCGTCCCGCCCGTCGAAGTGCCCAAGGGCCTCTGTGGGAAGTCGGTCACGGGCACGACTGTCGGTGGCAAGAAGGTGCCCTTCTCGCGTGACATGTGGGAGAACCGCAAGCGCAAGGCCGAGAAGACCCGCCTCGATTCGATCTACGAGCTCATCACGTACTAAGCGCGTACCCCACACAGATACCCATGACGATCACCAGATATGACAGCACCCCGACCTCCGCGGGAGGGCTGCAGCCGCGCCGCTCCTAGATGAGCCGCGGGCGACGGCCAATCCCAAGTACAACACAAGAGGACCACCCACCGCCATCACCACCATCATCACCCAACAGATATAGAGAGTATGACCGAGCCTGTGCCACGTCCTCCTTCTGTGTCTCCGCCGTCGCAGCGGTAATTCCAACCTGCAGGGCACGCTTACTGCAAACAACTAGAGAACGTACAAGTAGACCTATATATGCCATATTTAACGAACGCAATCTACATTTCCACACCCCATCCGATCACCTTGCACCTTGCCCTTCCTGTAGCGATTTCGTCGAAGATCTCGCTGTCGAATCGTCCAACTCGCGCTTCCATCGAAACACGACTTGGGATTTGGAAGTACAGTACACAAGATCACCTTGTCGAACGGATCTTCGCGCCCGGTCGCAACGCCGTGAACCTACACCTGCGAGGCTGTTTCTTCGTGTCCATGTGATGGGCACCCGAGGAAGACATTTCACAGGTCACATGGCCACGCAAAGACAGCGAGATGCACGTACCAGTCTTCAAGCACCCAAGCCGTTCATCGTAACTCGAGATTCTCTTTGCCACGGGTCTCGCAGGGACGCTAATCCGGGAGCCCTGGAAACTTTCCACCGTGTCAAGGCACAGAAAGCTGTGGTGGCATGTTCGCAGGGCAGTTGAGTCATTCGATTCCAACACACGCGCTGCCTGCGGTGGTGCGCCAATGAAAACACAGGCAGACCATCACGTCACAACCCACCACACACATGAAGACGACGAACGAGCTTTCGTTCCCTCTCGCGAATTCCCGTGGTCGTGGTGGATAGCCTGCGTGGGCATGCGTTTGAGCAAACACCCATCAGCCACACACATCAAATGTGTCACGGAAGACGGTCAGGGACGAAGAAGGACCGTGTAAAAGACGAATCGCGCCCGATCTGTGAACGAACGGACCACAGGACCTTCGCGCGAACAAGGTTGTGGTGACCACGCGCTGTGGCGCAAACAGGTTGGAGACTTGAACTTTGGGGTGGCGAGGGCAAGGAGCTACAGAAAGAGGGTTGGAACGTGGAGGCGAGTGCACCAACTTTGGATGACCACATCCGTGGAGCGTGTTCCAGGATTCGATCGTTCACTTGCCCACGGCGGGTCCGCGCGTGAGCGGCAGGG